>JAXCGZ010022891.1:60000-85000 GCA_037179515.1 Halocaridina rubra
ACATGAAGTAAAAAATAAGAGAAATGACATGTGCATCACATTACTTGGTTCTAATATCTATCACCGTCCAGTAGGCAAATGCTGCTGATATATATGGATAGGAGGTTGGCCATGGCACCAGTCGCCTAGTTGAAAGACTACGACTGAAGGTATTAGGACGGTTCTTTCCTCATGCCTACATCTACACTGAATATTCTGGCATATTCATTACACATCTCTTGCTATTCCATTACATTTGACAAGTCAAAACATGCTGCACATCTGTCTCTTTTACTTTCCTTTTCCTCACATTTTGTCATTATTTATGGAAGGTTCACAACTAATGGCCCCCAGTACCCGGCATAGTGGGGTGCGAAGAATCTCCGGGGATCGTGTTGACTCCACTATTGGCTTGAGGGCAGACACGCCTGGTGGTAGTAATGGTTCTGCTCTTAGCCTTGCACCTCCCAATAGATCTGCTTCTTTCACTCTTCACTATTCAAACATTCGTGGGCGGAACTCTAATCTTTCGTCTGTGGAACAGCACTTGGGCACTTTCCTCCTTAACCTCCTCCTCCTATCTGAAACCCAGTTGTCTATACATGCTTCCACTGACCCTTTCCAAATCTCCCACTATACTCTGTATACTCGTTTTCGTTCCAAAGGTGGGGTCTGTGCTTACTGCAACATTAACACTCCTACTGTGAGGGTCATGGACCTTGAATCTCCTGACTTTGATGTTCTCTGGCTAGAAGTCTATCTCTCCACTACCACTATCTTCCTTTGCATCTGCTACTGTTCTCCAAACTCCACCGAGTTTGTGTCTTTCTTTGAATATCTCTCCTAGTGCCATGAGTCCTTGCTATCTTCTCACCCACATGCCGAAGTTCTCTACATTGGAGACTTCAATGTACACCACAGTGAGTTGCTTCATTCTTCTCACACTGATGTGGTGTCGCATGACTGAAGTCTTGCTAGAGGTCAAAGGGGACATTGAACACTCTCTCCAGTGTTTTGCTGGGATAAGGCCAATATTAAAAGGGCCACGAAGATATATGGCTGGTCCCATGGGACTCAGCACCTGGCGTCAAGTACCTCAAGAGGGTGTGAGATATCAACAAGTCCTCTATTCCCAATACCACACATGAACATTTGACCTAAATGGAAGTACATGCCGGGGAAGATACCCAATGGCAATAGACAATTGCCACCCATTCCTTTGCAATAGGCTTGTTGAAATAGCTCCTCCCCAAAATAGGAGGGATTCCACTTCGAACCTGGAGTTGATTTGCAGGACTGGATGTCACTTGAGTTCATTGGCAGGACTGGATGTCAAGCCACACCCTGCCCTTGGGGTATTTCAAGATGCCTCCGGGGCAGACACAGTTAGTTAGAGACCGGGCCTTGCCAGCAGCAGACTTAACACAGTACAGCTTAGTTAGCCTCCCCCTTTTGGGGTGGGAATCAGGAATTAGTCGTGACAGGAACTGTAGTAATAGGAGCTCTGAGTACATAGATGTTAAATAATAAAGCAATATAAAGAAGATGTTTTTCACCAACCACGCTACCATAATTATAAAATAGAAAACTCATGACGTATTTGGTGTCATCAGGTGGAACAGTAACCCCACTATACTACAAAGCGGGTGACAAGCAGTGAGATAACCCAGTCATCCTACAAATTGGTGACACTCGGAGGGACACTATCTTACAAATTGGTGAATTCAGATGGGATAGTACAAAATCATTACGACAACTGGTGGCAGCGCAGTACGGATTAGACGCCTGGAAAGCATACGAAGAGACTCTCATATCAGAAGAAACCAGTGCGAAGAAAAGAAAATAAGAATGGCAAACGCAGAAATCCAACATCTCCCAATTCAAGAAATGAGTGACGAGGCCAAACACCGGAGAATTCTCGAACTGGAGGAGCACGTGCGGTGCCTACAAACTCCTGCCGACGCCGCTCCGTGGAGAAGGAACGTGGGCAATGCCGACAGAGAAACCGACGCCTCAAACATCGACGAACAGCCTGCCGCTCCGAGCCCCGTGGTGACACAGGGAACGCAGCAGGACAAGCCCCCACCCTGTGCCCTGGTTGTAAAGACGCCTCGAGTCAAAAATTCACCTTTATACCTCGACGGCGCAAATGTAGAAGACCTCGAATGTCCGTCCATATTTCCCGCGGTCGACTTCCTGAAATACTTGGGTCTGCGGATGAGAAGTGACGAGTGGTCAAACAGAGAATATTATGAAACTTTTAAGGAACTATTCCTAAGATATTTCTTAGTAAGCCGAAGTGTGACCGGGGCATTGAGTGAAAATGCCCATTACAAGAAGTATAAGTTGCCGGATCCGACCAAGAAGATGACGATTCGTCGATTTTACTCGAGAGATGGAGAATTGGCCGGGAACCTCCCGCGCCCAGAAAGGACAACCCCCTCCTTCCTTGCCTTTTGCCATGAAGTTCTTCAGGACAACCTCGTTAAAACAGCTAAGTACTTGTGATCTGTATCCATTGAGTAATGGGACAATTATTAAAAGAAATTGAGGTCGGTGGACGCCGCCATTTTATCTTGTAGTTATGCTTTGACTCAGCCAACCCGCCTATAAGGGGTGTGGCGCCTAATAAGTTGATAAAAGTAGAATTTCTGTACCCATTACTAACATGGATAATATGTACTAATAGCTATAAGCAGTAATAAACTTCATTTTTTGTTATAATTTGAGTAATATAAAGAAATTGCGTTGGAAGTGTGTTCCATTTGTTTGTATTAATGCCTAAATTGAATTTTAAGAACGCGAATGTATTGATTTTAATTTGAAAAAAATTAATGTACGTGTAAAATTATTTTTATATTAATTTCTTAAAGCGTAAGAAGTCGAGTGTTAAGATTACGCCTGTTTTTAAGGTTTTTCTTTATTTGTTTGTTTTTCTCCGCGGGAGTAATGTTTTAGCGAAAGAAAGACATAAATGACAGATCGTTCTTTTAATGTTGTTATGATGGAAAATTGATACTAACATACGTGTGTGGCATGCTTTTTTGAAGAATAAGAAACTTTGTGATATTATTTAGAGATGAGTTTTTTATTTTTTTTTTAAATTCGCGCTATGCAGGCGACAGTAAGAGTAAATTAGAGTAATTTGTGCTGTCCTAGAATAGGGAAGGTTTTTCAGTGTCACCCAAACGTAGCTTTAAGGGAGTAGAATGTTTGTTTGTTTGTTACAGTGCTACCTAGGACTGGTGAGGCAGTCTTGTGACTGCGCGGCCCAACCGAGATTTCACCTTTACTCTCCTTCAGAGAGATCGGGAAAGGGAAACCAACGTTGTAAATAAAAGGGAATTTTACAGAAAGAGGATGATTGTCTTGAAAGTGATATAGCGAATGTGATAGCGAATGAGTATGAATGACTGGGGGTATAATGGAGGGTTACTCTAGGGGGTGAAATCGCGGAAAGCACCGTTAGGAAACATGATTGGGGAGTCTCTGCGAGGGTCGTTCCCCTGCTCCGCCGGGTCCTTACGCATGCCATATCAAAGTATATTTATGGGAGGTGATGTGCTGTTGCAATATCTATTGAGGGATATTTTTGAGAAAGTGAATGTCCACCTGCCCAGATATGGTTGAGATGCCAAGTTTGTTTTATTTTTGTTTTGTCCCCTACTCCGCCAATGAGATTATTATTCGATTTCCGAGAGTTCCAAGATAGATATTACGTGATAAAGGACGTGAATCTATGAATGATTCTTTTATTTTTGCTAGCTGCAGTATATACATTATTTGTATGAAGAGATATGTTAGACTGATAAAATAAAACTTTGCGAGTTTTAGCCATGATAATGTTTAGCAAAATTATTTCAGCTTGGTCATAAAGAAAGAGTGAGAGCTGACACGAAATGACAACAAGAATGTTACACAGCCGTTTCCCGTATTTGAGAGAGCAGAAGTTGTTCCAGAAGCCAAAAGAACAGGGAAGAAAACAGCGCCCACATGCGCACCCCCATAAAAGCAAACAGAACAGTTATATATCGAATTTCTCCCTGTTCTGGAGGAAATTCTGTTGTTTAGTTATTTAAATAAGTCAAATTCGAGATAGTAAAAGAATATATAGATTTTATGTTTGAATTGTTCATGTACAACTCCGTACGAGATTTTGAAACTTAAGCAAAATGCATATTTTACTGTTGCTAATGAAATATACTTTTTGTTTTTATTATTGCATACACAGAGACAGACTTTTTATATTTTTTTAGAGTCCTGTTTTTGTTTTATAGTTTTTTTGTGTGGGAAGAAAAATCTTTAATATCTTTATCTCTTTGATATATTATAATTAAAAAGTTTTGAAAAGATTATCTAGAAATAATTAATGTTAATCACTGTTACTGTTATGAATTTAAAATTATTATTGAGCTAATTAATATAATTGAGATTCTCAAAGATAATATGTTGAGTTTTAAATTTAAGATTAATGATACTTAAGTCATTATAAGACGTCTGTTAAGAAAAAGATATTTGTACTTTTGTTGATAGTAGTAGAGATATTGTCACATATGATTGTAATATTTTGCTTTAACTTCATCAGGGATATGTTGCCTTTTAGAGAGTGTGTGCTTCGACTCAACCCTCTGATTTATAGCAAGAAAAAGATTGTCATTATAGACAAGGATGTGTATGCTATTTCAGTAAAGTCCTTAGCAATATTAAACAGAAAGGAATAGATTTATGCTTTGAGGTTTCCGCAGTTGTACACTAAGTTCTTTTGCTTTTGTTTTTTTTAATTGGGAATGAGAATAGCCCTCTGACAATAAACGTAAAACTCTATCGATAATCATTGGTCAGGGTTTATTCACTTTTATTTATTTATTTTTTTATTATGTAGAGATACTCCGCGACAATTTATTTTTTATTTTCAGTGCATGTAAAGGAAGGAAGCCCGTCTCGCCTGACCGCAACGTATTTCAAGGTCGCCTTGCCCCCCCCCTCTCTCTCTCTCTCTCTCTCTCTCTCTCTCTCTCTCTCTCTCTCTCCCCTACCTTTCACTCTACTCTGAGACTGACATAAGCTCCTTCCGATGCTAAAAGAATGTTGCCGTCATTGATTTTTTTGTTTGTTTCTTTTTTCAGCGAAGCTAGGTGATAATTGTGCCTACATTTTATTTTAGTTGATAAATTTTTGCATGCTGTTATTGCATAAATATTGATAAGACATCGGTATTACCGACTTCTGCATAAATACTTTCGCCACATCTCGCAACCGTTTAGAGAATAAACAAAACTCCCATTGACAAAATTGTGGAGCCAGCAAGTTGCCACTTATGCTCTATATATACACATAGATTATGACAGCAGGAATTTGAATAGTAAAAGAGACTGTGTTAGAATGAGCATTACTATGAAATATAAGTATAGAACTCTGTTCTTACTTCTGAATGCCAGTCTCCATTGTATATATATTGATATTCTTGATTTAGTATTTTTATTTTATTTTTTATTATTCTTATTTTGATCATGATTATTAGTAATGTTATTATTATGATGACTGTTATTGTTGCTATCTCTCAATGGCCTGTTGCTAATTATTATTTTTGAAATGCAATCAGCAGTAACCTGATGATTTGTATTTTCTATCTGAATTCATGCTTGATATTATTGTAGCCGCTACTAATAAGAATATTTCTTTAGTGGCTTTTCTCAGTATTTAATGTTAGTCCTTTTTTTTATGTCTATAGTAAAGTAATATTATGTATCAGTTACCCAGCCAAGTCCTAAGTGTTTGGGAATCCTAATCTAATGATGTAGGCAAATGTGCAAATAAGGAATATATTTCCAGGCAGCCCCGACCCGCAAGTTCTAAAAGTCTTTAGATTTTGTTCTCTCTCAAACAAGTCCCTGTTGCCGATTGAATAGAGATTGCAATCACTTGCAGTTGCAGGGGAGGCAAAGTATAGCCTCAGATTACCAACGTATGGCCATTGTCGCATGACATCAATCGTGGAAGCCAGAATCTGAAATTTGTAACAAATCTTGAGGGGTAACGGTCGAGGGCACAGATATTTTATTACATGCCCTCACTTTTATTGAGTTTTGGGTGCAGACCATGTTTTCCCTTGGGACCACCAAGATTTATGGCTAGGCACCTGGAACTAACCCCCAGTGCCATGCACCCCCCAAGAGGCCTAAAAGATAAGGGACCCTCGGTCCTCGAAAACACCACAAGTCGTGAAGAGAAACATGAAAGGCTAGAAGTCAAGGGTGAAATAGAATACTCTCCCAATTGTTTTCTGCGGTACGGCCAATGTTTGTAGAAAGTGTCAAGGAGATATATGACTGGACCCGTGAGACTTAGCATCTGGCATCGAGTACCTGAGGAGGGTGGGAAAGGCCAAGAAGTTAGCCATTTCCTAAACCACAAGAAACACAAACATTTGACCCGTAAGTATGTACAAGCCCTGGAGAGATACCCAATAGCCACGCTCTGACCTGGAACTTTTACGTTCTATAGGCTTGTTGAAATAGCCCCTCCCCGCAATAGGAGGGACTCCACTTCGAACCTGGCGTTGATTTGCAGGACTGGATGTCACTTGAGTTCATTGGCAGGATTGGATGTCAAGCCACGCCCTGCCCCTGGGGTATTTCAAGAACCACCCAGGGCAGACACAGTTAGTTAGAACTTTGCCCGGGGCACGAATAGATCATAGATTGTGATAGTCATAGGGTGGGGGGGCATTGAGGCGTCGAATGTGTTGTACTCTAGAATAAATTAAGATAAAGGAATTACTGCCTGTCCATTCTTACCTTGCACCCTTCTGGTACTAATATTAACGTAGTGAGAAGAATTCATCACGACAACTGGTGACACGTGGTGAAATAGTAATTAACATTACGACAACTTGGTAACAAGCGGTGAGATAACCCAGTCATCTTACAAATTGGTGAATTCAGATGGAATAGTACAAATTCATCCTACAACTTGATGGCAGCGCAGTACGGATCATCACGCCTGGAAAACATACAAAGAGACTCTCATATCAGAAGAAACCATTGCGAAGAAAAGAAAACAAGAATGGCAAAAGCAGAAATCCAACATCTCCCAATTCAAGAAATGAGTGACGAGGCCAAACACCGGAGAATTCTCGAACTGGAGGAACACGTGCGGCGCCTACAAACTCCTGCCGACGCCGCTCCGTCGAGAAGGAACTTGGTCAACGCCGACAGAGAAACCGACGCCTCAAACATCGACGAACAGCCTGCCGCTCCGAGCCCCGTGGTGACACAGGGAACGCAGCAGGACAAGCCCCCACCCCGTGCCCTGGTTGTAAAGGCACCTCGAGTCAAAAATTCACCTTTATACCTCGACGGCGCAAATGTAAAAGACCTCGAATGTCCGTCCATAATTCCCGCGGCCGACTTCCTGAAATACTTGGGTCTGCGGATGAGAAGTGACGAGTGGTCAAACAGAGAATATTATGAAACTTTTAAGGAACTATTCCTAAGATATTTCTCAGTAAGCCGAAGTGTGACCAGGGCATTGAGTGAAAATGCCCATTACAAGAAATATAAGTTGCCGGATCCGACCAAGAAGATGACGATTCGTCGATTTTACTCGAGAGAAGAAGGAGAACCCCCTCCTTCCTTGCCTTCTGCCGTGAAGTTCTTCAGGACCACCTCGTTAAAATAGCTAAGTACTTGTAATCTGCATCCAGTGAGTAATGGGACAATTAGTAAAAGAAATTGAGGTCGGTGGACGCCGCCATTTTATCTTGTAGTTATGCTTTGACTCAGCCAACCCGCCTATGAGGGGTGAGGCGCCTAATAAGTTGATAAAAGTAGAATTTCTGTACCCATTACTAACATGGATAATTTGTACTAATAGCGATAAGCAGTAATAAACTCCATTTTTGTTATAATTTGAGTAATATAAAGAAATTGCGTTGGAAGTGTGTTCCATTTATTTGTATTAATGCCTAAATTGAATTATAAGAACGTGAATGTATTGATTTTAATTGAAAATTTAATATACGTGCAATCACTATTACAGTATATTAATTTCTTAAGTGTAAGAATTATAGTGCGAAATATACTTGAATCTGCTTTTAAGTTTTACTTAGAACACGTGTGATTTCCGAGAAAGGAATGCGGAAGTGACCAATCGATCTCCCAACCTCGTTATTATAAATATGTAGTAATTGTACTGATCTTTGATATTTAAAGTTCGTGTAAAATCATTTTTATATAAATTTCTTGAAGCGTAAGAAATCGAGTGTTAAGATTGCGCCTGTTTTCAAAGTTCTTTCTTTTTTTGTTTTTTTTTTCTCCGCGGGAGTAATGTTTTAGTGAAAGAAAGACATAAATGACAGATTGTTTTATTAATGTTGTTATGATGGGAAATTAATATTACGATACGTGTGTGGCATGTTTTTTTGAAGAATAAGAAACTTTGTGATATTATTTAGAGATGAGTTTTTTTATTTCGCGATATGCAGGCGACAGTAAGAGTAAGTTAGAGGAATTTGTGCTGTCCTAGAATAGGGAAGGTTTTTCAGTGTCACCCAAATGTAGCTTCAAGAGAGTAGAATGTTTGTTGTTTGTTAGAATGGGACCTAGGACTAGTGAGGCAGTCATGTGACCGCACGGCCCAACCGAGATTTCACCTTTACTCTCCTTCAGAGAGATCGGGAAAGGAAAACCAACGTTGTAAATGAAAGGGAATTTTACAGAAAGGGGACGATTGTTTTGTAAGTGATGCAGCGAGTGAGGCAGAGAATGAGTATGAATGACTGGGGGTATAATGGGGGAGTTGCTCTAGGGGGTGAAATCGCGGAAAGCACCGTTAGGAAACATGATTGGGGTCTCTCTGCGAGGATCGTTCCCCTGCTCCACCGGGTCCTTATGCATGCCATATCAGAGTATTTTTATGGGAGGTGATGCGGTTGCAATATCTAGTGAGGGATATTTTTGAGAAAGTGATTCTCCACCTGCCCAGATATGGTTGAGATGCCAAGTTTGTTATATTTTTGTTTTGTCCCCTACTCCGCCAATGAGATTATTATTCGATTTCCGAGAGATTCCAAGATAGATATTACGTGATAAAGGATGTGAATCTATGAATGATTCTTTATTTTCTTTGCTAGCTGCAGTATATACATTATTTGTCTGAAGAGATATGTTAGATTGATAAAATAAAACTTTGCGAGTTTTAGCCATGATAATGTTTATCAAAATTATTTCAGCTTGGTCATAAAGAAAGAGTGAGAGCTGACACGAAATGGCAACAAGAATGTTACACAGCCATTTCCCGTATTTGAGAGAGCAGAAGTTGATCCAGAAGCCAGAAGAACAGGAGAGAAACCAGCGCCCACATGCGCACCCCCGTAAAAGCAAACAGACAGAACAGTTATATGTCGAACTTCTCCCTGTTCTGGAGGAAATTCTGTTGTATAGTAATTCAAATAAGTCAAATTCGAGATAGTAAAAGAATATATATATATTTTCTGTTTGAATTGGTCATGTACAACTCCTTACGAGATTCTGAAACTTAAGCAAAAGACATTCTTTACTGTTGCTAATGAAATATACTTTTTGTTTTATTATTGCATACACAGAGACAGACTTTTTATATTCTTTTCGATACCTGTTTTTGTTATATAGTTCTTTTTGTATTGAAGAAATCTTTAAAATCTTAATTAAAGAGTTTTGAAAAGATTATCTAGAAATAATTATTGTTAATCCCTATCATTGTCATGAATTTAAAATTACATTTGAGCTAATTAAGATAACTGAGATTCTCAGAGATTGTATGTTGAGTTTTAAAAGTTAAAATTAATGATACTTAAGTCATTATAAGACGTCTGTTAAGAAAAAGATATTTGTACTTTTGTTGATAGTAGTAAAGATATTGCCACATATGATTTTAATCTTTTGCTTTAATTTCATCAGAGTGTGTGTGCTTCGACTCAACCCTCTGATTTATAGCAAGAAAAGGATTGTCATTATAGACAAGGATGTGTATGCTATTACAGTAAAGTCCTAAGCAATATTAAACAGAAAGGAATAGATTTATGCTTCGATGTTTCTGCAGTTGTACACTAAGTTCTTTTTGCTTTTGTTTTTGTTAATGGGGAATGAGAATAACCCTCTGACAATAAACGTAAAACTCTATCGATAGTCATTCCTCACGTTTGTTCACTTTCATTTGTTTATTTATTATTTTATTATTAGAAATACTCTGCGACGATTTTTTTATTTTCAGTACAGTTAAATGAAGGAGGCCCGCCTCATCTGACACGTGGGTGGATACCGCAACGTATTTCAAGGTCGCCCCGTCTCTCTCTCTCTCTCTCTCTCTCTCTCTCTCTCTCTCTCTCTCTCTCTCTCTCTCTCTCTACTCTGAGACTGACACGAGCTCCTTCCGATACTACAAGAATGTTGCCGTCATTGATTCTTTTTTTATTTTTTTTTTTCCAGCGAAGCTAGGCGATCATTGTGCCTACATTTTATTGCAGTCGATAGACTGTTGCATGCTGTTATTGCATAAATACTGTTAAGGCATCGGTAGTACCGCCATTTGCATAAATATTTTTGCCACATGTCGCAACTGTTTAGAGAATAGATAGAACTCCCATTGACAAATTGTGGAGCCAGCAAGTTGCCACTTATGCTCTATATATATACATAGAGTATGACAGCAGGAATTTGAATAGTGAAAGAGACTGTGTTAGAATGAGCATTACTATGAAATATAAGTATAGAACTCTGTTCTTACTTCTGAATGCCAGTCTCCATTGTATATATATTGATATTCTTGATTTAGTATTTTTATTTTATTTTTTATTATTCTTATTTTTTGATCATGATTATTAGTAATGTTACTATGTTGACTGATATTATTGCTATCTCTCAATGGCCTGTTGCTAATTATTATTTTTGAAATACAATCAGCAGTAACCTGATGATTTGTATCTTTTATCTGAATTCATACTTGATGTTATTGTAGCCACTGCTAATAAGTATATGTCTTTAGTGGCTTTTCTCAGTATTTGATGATTGTTTTTGATGTCTATAGTAGAGTAATGCTATTTAACAGTTACCCAGCTAAGTCCTAAGTATCTTGGAATAATAATCTAGTTGTGTAGACACATACCTTCCATTACCACCCTATTTCTAGGCAGCCCCGACCTGCAAGTTCTAAAAGTCTTTAGATTTTGTCCTCTCAAACAAGTCCCTGTTGCCCATTGAATAGAGATTGCAATCACTTGCAGTTGCAGGGGAGGCAAAGTATAGCCTCTGAGTACCAACGTATGGCCATTGTTGGTACCCTGAAGTCATAGGGAACCTTTCTTACAACTGTAGTAGTGACATAGGTTCAAATTTTCATCCCGAGGTCTGCTTCAAAGGTACATGTGTATGCAGTACTGAAGAGAATCGTGCTGGCGTTGCAGATCTCCTACAGGGTGGTCTTAGTCAAGATCGGCCGAGGGTAGGACGAAAAAGCCAGGCTGGAGGGATTTGAAAGGTGCATCGATCGCTTCCTCTTTGTCTTGCCTATCTTAGAAAGAAGATAATTTAGGGTAGTGTACAAACCTGGGCCTGCCGCGAAGACGGCGGGGGGAGTGAAAAAACGAGGAGAGAGAAACTGTGGAATCACGCCTAGCAAGAATTTCATGAGCAAGGGAAAGAGAAAACAAAAGTCTTTAATATCCTAATGACAATTTAAAAAGCCATGTAAACGAATTGATGAAATCCCAGAGAGAAAAAAAAGGGGGGTAATTCCCATACATGTCCTAACTGTAGTGAAAAAAAAAAAAAAAAAGGAGAGAGACGTTTTTTAAATGTCTGAATAATACCTTTAGAAGCCACGTACACGCATTGATGGGATTCAAACAGACAGAAAGAAAAAAATCCCTATACATGTCCAAACCTTAGTGAAGAGAGAAAGAAGGGTATTTAAAATCCCTTATTAGTTGTTGGAAAGAACAACCCATGCTTTAGAACTGAAAGAAAAAAAAATGGAAAGAAAAGGTCCCCTTTTATTATTTGTTTTACCTAGTTTTAAGATAATTTTAAGCGACAACTCAGAGACTCCTTCAAAGATAGTTTTTGAATAAGTGCCTTTGATGAATTGTATGATTTGCACTGATAGTAATAAGTTGTCTTCTGTCTAAATAATATCCTTGTTTTGCTTTAGCATTATCATTGTTTGAATCATGATTTAATCTTTGTGTTCATTAAGTTCTCATATCAGTTTGTCTCTGAATAGGAATTGCACATTGGAATGATGAATGTTTTCTGACTTTTCACATCGTAACCAATATTTTGTTTCAGGAGTAGTTTTTTAAGGCCTAATTTTAAGATAAATCAATGCCCCATAGTAACGATCGGAATTTACCATTTATGTTATTGCATATCGCATTTTAAATGTTCGTACATACTAATGTTCTACATGATTTATATTTTTACTGTAGCTAACCAACTTTTGTAAATCTTTTGAAAAAGGAGAGAAGTAGACACAGTAACGTCATGATCTAAACTAACTTGTGATCTTAATTAGTGATTGATAATGATTAGTTACACACTGAAATCCTAATGATTAAGGTTAATTTTATTTGTTAAATATAGGAATGTTTGTACTAAAGAGTGTTTAGTGTTCATAGAACTAGGAATTCTTAGAAAATAGCTTAAATAATTCGGCCCCATTTCTATTGTAAACTAATGTTAGCTAGGATATGTCCAAGAGCTCTCGAAAAAATATCCCATGCTTCGACTGAAATAAGAGATATTTCAGTTTTGGTTGGGAGGGATGTCGCATGACATCAATCGTGGAAGCCAGAATCTGAAACTTGTAACAAATCTTGAGGGGTAACGGTCGAGGGCACAGATATTTTATTACATGCCCTCACTTTTATTGAGTTTTGGGTGCAGACCATGTTTTCCCTTGGGACCACCAAGATTTATGGCTAGGCACCTGGAACTAACCCCCGGTGCCATGCACCCCCCAAGAGGCCTAAAAGATAAGGGACCCTCGGTCCTCGAAAACACCACAAGTCGTGAAGAGAAACGTGAGAGGCTAGAAGTCAAGGGTGAAATAGAATACTCTCCCAATTGTTTTCTGCGGTACGGCCAATGTTTGTAGAAAGTGTCAAGGAGATATATGACTGGGCCCGTGAGACTTAGCATCTGGCATCAAGTACCTGAAGAGGGTGGGAAAGGCCAAGAAGTTAGCCATTTCCTAAACCACAAAAAACACAAACATTTGACCCGTACGTATGTACATGCCCTGGAGAGATACCCAATAGCCACGCTCTGACCTGGAACTTTTCCGTTCTATAGGCTTGTTGAAATAGCCCCTCCCCGAAATAGGAGGGACTCCACTTCGAACCTGGCGTTGATTTGCAGGACTGGATGTCACTTGAGTTCATTGGCAGGATTAGATGTCAAGCCATGCCTTGCCCCTGGGGTATTTCAAGAACCACCCAGGGCAGATACAGTTAGTTAGAACTTTGCCCGGAGCACGAATAGATCATAGATTGTGATAGTCATAGGGTGGGGGAGCATTGAGGCGCCGAATGTGTTGTACTCTAGAATAAATTAAGATAAAGGAATCACTGCCTGTCCATTCTTACCTTGCACCCTTCTGGTACTAATATTAACGTAGTGAGAAGAATTCATCACGACAACTGGTGACACGTGGTGAAATAGTAATTAACATTACGACAACTTGGTAACAAGCGGTGAGATAACCCAGTCATCTTACAAATTGGTGAATTCAGATGGAATAGTACAAATTCATCCTACACCATTGTTGGTACCCCGAAGTCATAGGGAACCTTTCTTACAACTGTAGTAGTGACATAGGTTCAAATTTTCATCCCGAGGTCTGCTTCAAAGGTACGTGTGTATTCAGTACTGAAGAGAATCGCTGTGACATTGCAGGTCTCCTACAAGGGTGGTCTTAGTACAGATCGGCCCGAAGGTAGGACGAAAAAGCCAGGCTGGAGGGGTTCGGAAGGTGCATCGATCGCTTCCTCTTTGTCTTGCCTATCTTAGAAAGAAGATAATTTATGGTAGTGTACGAACCTGGGCCTGCAGTGAAGACGGCGGGGGAGTGAAAAGGCGAGGCAAAACATGGATACCGTTGAATAACGCCTAGCAAGAATTTCATGAGCAAGGGAAAGAAAGAAGAAAACAAAAGTCTTTAATATCTTAATAATACTTTAAAAGCCATGTAAACGAATTGATGAAATCCCAGAAAAAAGGGGTAATTCCCATACATGTCCTAACTGTAGTGAAGGAAAGAAAAAAAAGAAGTCTTTTAAAATATCTTAATAATACCTTTAGAAGCCACGTAAACGCATTGATGGGATCCAAACAGAAAGAAAAGGGAATCCCTATACATGTCCAAACTTTAGTGAAGAGAGAGGAAGGGTATGGAAAATCCGTTATTAGTTAATTAAAATTACCCACGTATTAGAACTGAAAAAAAAAATGGGAAAGAAAAGGTCCCCACCGTCTTTGACCACTGTGCTAAAAGACCATTTATTTTTTATTTGTTTTAGTAGCTTTAAGATAATTTTAAACGAAAACTCAGAGTCTCCCTTAGATATAGTTTTTTGAATAAGTGCCATTGATAAATTGTATGATTTGCACCAATAGTAATAAGTTGTTTTCTGCCTAAATAATATCAGTGTTTTGCTTAGATATTATTATTGTTTTGCTTTAGCATTATCATTGTTTGAATTATGATTTAATCTTTGTGTCCATAAAGTTCTCATATCAATTGGTCTCTGAATAGTAACTGAATATTGAAATAGTGAATGCTTTGACTTTACACACAGTAAAACATGTTTTGTTTCAGGAGTAGTTTTTAAGGCTTAGTTTTAAGACAAATCAATGCCCCCTAGTAACGATAGGAGTAGAAATTATAAGATAAGGTTTCTTATAGAAATTACCATTGATGTTATGGTCTATAGCATTTTAAATGTTTATGCATGCTAATACTCTACCTCATTTGTTTGCTAATGTTCTACATGAGTCATACTTTTACTGTAACTAACTCAATTTTGTCTTTTGAAGAAACGAGAGAAGTAGATGAATTAATGTTTTGATTTAAACTGACTTTTGATCTTAATTAATGTTTGTTATTAGTTATACACTGAAATCATACTGATTAAGGTTACTTTTGTTTAAATATAAGAATATGTTTATATTAAAGATTTCCCACAAGGAAATAGACTCTGCATGCTCTAGTTGTCTGTAGATTTACTTTAAAGGAAAAAAAATCATTAATATATATATGCTATGTTCGTGTAATCTGTTTAGAGTTCATAGAAATAGGATTTCTTAGATAGTAGCTTAAATAATTCGGCCCCATTTTTATTGTAAACAAATGTTAGTTAGGATGATGAAACTGAAATAAGAGATATTTCAGTGTAGTGGGGAGGGATGTCGCATGACTGAAGTCTTGCTAGAGGTCAAAGGGGACATTGAACACTCTCTCCAGTGTTTTGCTGGGATAAGGCCAATATTAAAAGGGTCACGAAGATATATGGCTGGTCCCATGGGACTCAGCACCTGGTGTCAAGTACCTCAAGAGGGTGTGAGATATCAACAAGTCCTCTATTCCCAATACCACACATGAACATTTGACCTAAATGGAAGTACATGCCGGGGAAGATACCCAATGGCAATAGACAATTGCCACCCACTCCTTTGCAATAGGCTTGTTGAAATAGCTCCTCCCCAAAATAGGAGGGACTCCACTTCGAACCTGGAGTTGATTTGCAGGACTGGATGTCACTTGAGTTCATTGGCAGGACTGGATGTCAAGCCACGCCCTGTCCTTGGGGTATTTCAAGATGCCTCCGGGGCAGACACAGTTAGTTAGAGACCGGGCCTTGCCAGCAGCAGACTTAACACAGTACAGCTTAGTTAGCCTCCCCCTTCTGGGGTGGGAATCAGGAATTAGTCGTGACAGGAACTGTAGTAATAGGAGCTCTGAGTACATAGATGTTAAATAATAAAGCAATATAAAGAAGATGTTTTTCACCAACCATGCTACCATAATTATAAAATAGAAAACTCATGACATATTTGGTGTCATCAGGTGGAACAGTAACCCCACTATACAACAAAACGGGTGACAAGCAGTGAGATAACCCAGTCATCCTACAAATTGGTGACACTCGGAGGGACACTATCTTACAAGTTGGTGTCATTAGATGGCATAACAAATCATACATCAGTTAGTTATACTACAGTGGGAGGAAGTGGGGCTCTTGCTTTCTCTATTATTCACGATCTGGAGCAAATTATCAAACATCCTACTCGCGTTCCTGATCGTCACGAACATGCTGCAAACACTCTTGACTTATTTTTTACTTATAACCCTTCAAACTGCTCTTATTCTGTGCTTTCCCCTCTTGGTAAATCTGACCATGCTATGATCTCTGTCTTTTCCATTTACGCTCCACCACCATCAATCCCTCCTACTCAACGCCGCCTTTGGCACTTCGAGAGAACCCAATATGAAAATTTGCGTAATTTTCTCTTTGACTTTTATATGGGATGACTACTGCTTTCAGTCCCGCAACCCTGATTGCGTAACTGTAAAAGTTGCCGAGATCATGACCGCGGGAATGGAGGCGTACATCCCCTCTTCTACAAAAGCTTTCTCTCCCCCTAAACCTTGGTTTGACCGTGCCTGCTCCATGGCTATCCAAGCTAGGAATCCTGCTCACCGTTCTTACCAAGCCTCTCCTTCCGATTTAACTTGCTCTGCTTTTATTGTAGCTAGGAAACACTGTACAGCTCAGATTCGAAGGTCTAAGGCTTCCTTTATAAGAAGGAAAGTTGATGACCTTAACTCTTCTCCCACTGACAAATGCTTCAGGTCCTTAGGCAAAAACCTCTCCAAAAACTTCTCTAACTCAAGCTTTCCCCCTCTCATTCGTTCTGATGGTTCTATAGCTTGCTCTCCCACTGACAAAGCCACTCTCTTTGGCTCTCATTTTTCTGTCAACTCTTCTATCAACAATTCCAGTGCACCTGTTCCTCAGTCTTTTCCCCACTTTAACCCTATGCCCTCCCTTATCCTTTCTTCATGCAAAGTTCATAAGGTTCTTCGCTCACTAAAAACAAACAAGGCATCTGGTCCCGATGGTATCAATACAAGGTTCCTTAAGGAGTTTGCAGATGAACTGGCTCCCGTGCTTTGCCGTCTTTTTCGCCTCATTCTGTCAACCAGCATCTATCCTTCATCTTGGAAGCATGCTCTAGTTCAACCTGTTCCTAAGAAGGGTGACTGCTCTATTCCTTCTAACTACCGACCTATTGCTCTAACCTCCTCTATTGCTAAAGTTTTCTAAGCTTTGCTCAATGCTCACTTCTTGAAACGCCTTGAATCTAACTCACTTATCTCCGATCACAAGTACGGCTTCCACAAGTCAAGATCCACTGGTGATCTCCTGTCCTATCTTACTCATGTATGGTCATCTTCTCTGAGGAACTATGTGGAATCCTTTGTCATCGCCCTTGATATCTCTAAGGCTTTTGACAGAGTGTGGCACAAGGCTCTGTTGGCCAAACTTCCTACCTATGGCTTTACCCTTTCTTTCTGTTCTCTGATTTCCAGTTTCCTTACTGACCGTTCTATATCTGTAGTTGTTGATGGCGCGACATCTAGCCCTTTCTTTATTTCCAGCGGTCTTCCACAGGGCTCTGTTCTTTCACCTACTCTCTTCCTTCTCTTCACCAATGATCTTCTACAATCCCCATCTTCCTCTCTTCTTCATGCCTTTGCCGATGATTCTTCCCTTCACTTTTCCTCTGCCTTTTCTTCACAATCTTCATCTGTTACTCGTAATCAATCTCGTATCACTCTTTCTTCTACTCTTAACTCCGATTTGCAGAGAGTATCTGAATGAGGCACTCAAAATTTAGTTAAATTCAATGCCTCCAAGACACAGTTTCTGGATATCTTTTTATCTTCTTCTCCTCCTGATAACCCTATTGTCTTCGAAACTAATGAAATTTACCCTCTTAACTCTATCAATATATTAGGAATCCATATAGCCTCTAACTTGTCTTGGAGGAATCACATAATCCAAATTTCTAAATCTTCATCCAAAAAATGGGGGGTTTTGTTTCGTTTTCATTATTACTTTTCCTCATTGCACTTACTTAAAATTTACAAGGGTCTTCTCCGATCCTGCTTAGAATACTGCTCACACATCTGGGGTGCTTCATCCTTTACTTATCTTTTTTGATAGGGTTTAATCTAAGGCAGTCAGGCTCATTAATGATCCTTCTCTTACTTCTAACCTTGATTCTCTCTCTCTTCGCCGTAAGGTATCTTCCCTTTCTCTTTTCTATCGCTACTACTTTCATCGCTGCTCTGATGTGTTGGCGAGTTGCATCCCTTCTCCACTGACGAGGGCGCATAACACTCGCCAAGCGGCATCATCTCACAGGTACTGTGTGGAGATTTGTAGCTCGTTGATTGGTCAGTGCAGCGACTGCTTCTTCCCATCTACCTCCAGACTCTGGAAGTCTCTTCCTCCTTCTGTCTTTCCTAATTCTTATGACCTTTCATCCTTCAACAAGCAGATCTATCGTCATCTCAGAGCCTAGTCCTCCATATCTCTGGGTCCTCTGTACTTTGACTGTTTTTTCTGTCTGTCATTTTCCTTTGTGTGACATTACCTCATCTCTTTGTTGCCATTAACCTTTTTCTTTTCCTTCGTCTTGGTATTTTCTCGTGCCCGGGCCTTTGTTGTTGACGGCAGTTTCTGCCTGTCCCGGTGTCACACTCTTAAAAAAAATAAATAAAAATATAACATATATATATATATATATATATATATATATATATATATATATATATATATATATATATATATATATATATATATATATATGTATATACCTATATATATATATATATATATATATATATATATATATATATATATATATATATATATATATATATATATATATATATATATATATATATATATATATATATATATATATATATATATATATATATATATATATATATATATATATATATATATATATATATATATATATATATATATATATATATATATATATATATATATATATATATATATATATATATATATATATATATATATATATATATATATATATATATATATATATATATATATATATATATATATATATATATATATATATATATATATATATATATATATATATATATATATATATATATATATATATATATATATATATATATATATATATATATATATATATATATATATATATATATATATATATATATATATATATATATATATATATATATATATATATATATATATATATATATATATATATATATATATATATATATATATATATATATATATATATATATATGTATATATATATATATATATATATATATATATATATATATATATATATATATATATATATATATATATATATATATATATATATATATATATATATATATATATATATATATATATATATATATATATATATATATATAAAATAAGCATATTACATATGTGAAAACATGAATCATTTTTTTAACCCGACCGGGATTCGAACCTAGGACTTATGATTACTAAGTCAAGGCGGTACCACTACACCACAGAAGATTAAAAGAAATCCAACCTTATAGCTTATATCTGATATACTTAGGAATGAACGCATTCTAACTGAATGCAACTATGTTCATATTACAGATTCCCCAACCTCACTCGTGGCTTCATTTTAGCATTTAATTCAAATCCCAATCTCATTCGGGCCATGAAATGATCAAATTAGCACATTACATATGTGAAAACATGAATCATTTTTTTACCCCGACCGGGAATCGAACCTAGGACTTATGATTACTAAGTCAAGGCGCTACCACTACATAACAGAAGGTGAAAAGGAATCCAACCTTATAGCTTATATCTGCTATACTTAGGAATGAACGCATTCTAACTGAATGCCACTGTGTTCATATTACAGATTCCCCAACCTCACTCGTGGCTTCATTTTAGAATTTAATTCAAATCCCAATCTCAATCGGGCCATGAAATTATCAAATAAGCACATTACATATGTGAAAACATGAATCATTTTTTTACTCCGACCGGGACTCGAACCTAGGACTTATGATTACTAAGTCAAGGCACTACCAATGCACCACAGAAGGTTAAGAGGAATCCAACCTTATAGCTTATATCTGCTTATTTGATAATTTCATGGCCCGAATGAGATTGGGATTTGAATTAAATGCTAAAATGAAGCCACGAGTGAGGTTGGGGAATTTGTAATATGAACATAGTGGCATTCAGTTAGAATGCGTTCATTCCTAAGTGTAGCAGATATAAGCTATAAGGTTGGATTCCTTTTAACCTTCTGTGGTGTAGTGGTAGCGCCTTGACTTAGTAATCATAAGTCATGAATCATTTTTTTACCCCGACCGGGACTCGAACCTAGGACTTATGATTACTAAGTCAAGGCGCTACCACTACACACATGTTTTCACATATGTAATGTGCACACCACAGGTTCGAGTCCCGGTCGGGGTAAAAAAAAAAGATTCATGTTTTCACATATGTAATGTGCTTATTTGATAATTTCATGGTCCGAATGAGATTGGGATTTGAATTAAATGCTAAAATGAAGCCAGAAGTGAGGTTGGGGAATCTGTAATATGAACATAGTGGCATTCAGTTAGAATGCGTTCATTCCTAAGTATAGCAGATATAAGCTATAAGGTTGGATTCCTTTTAACCTTCTGTGGTGTAGTGGTAGCGCCTTGACTTAGCAATCATAAGTCCTAGGTTCGAGTCCCGGTCGGGGTAAAAAAATGAATCATGTTTTCACATATGTAATGTGCTTATTTGATAATTTCATGGTCCGAATGAGGTTGGGATTTGAATTAAATGCTAAAATGAAGCCACGAGTGAGGTTGGGGAATCTGTAATATGAACATAGTGGCATTCAGTTAGAATGCGTTCATTCCTAAGTATAGCAGATATAAGCTATAAGGTTGGATTCCTTTTAACCTTCTGTGGTGTAGTGGTAGCGCCTTGACTTAGTAATCATAAGTCCTAGGTTCGAGTCCCGGTCGGGGTAAAAACATGATTCATATATTATATATATATATGATATATATATATCATATGATATGATATATATATATATATATCAGATATATATATGTATATACATATCATATATAATCGTATCTAAGTATAGAGATATATATATATCTATATGTATATATATATATATATCTATATATATATATATATATATATATATATATATATATATATATATATATATATATATATATATATATATATATATATATATATATATATATATATATATATATATATATATATATATATATATATATATATATATATATATATATATATATATATATATATATATATATATATATATATATATATATATATATATATATATATATATATATATATATATATATATATATATATATATATATATATATATATATATATATATATATATATATATATATATATATATATATATATATATATATATATATATATATATATATATATATATATATATATATATATATATATATATATATATATATATATATATATATATATATATATATATATATATATATATATATATATATATATATATATATATATATATATATATATATATATATATATATATATATATATATATATATATATATATATATATATATATATATATATATATATATATATATATATATATATATATATATATATATATATATATATATATATATATATATATATATATATATATATATATATATATATATATATATATATATATATATATATATATAATCTATTAAGCACATTACATATGTGAAAACATGAATCATTTTTTTACCCCGACCGGGACTCGAACCTAGGACTTATGATTACTAAGTCAAGGCGCTACCACTACACCACAGAAGGTTAAAAGGAATCCAGCCTTATAGCTTATATCTGCTATACTTAGGAATGAACGCATTCTAACTGAATGCCACCATGTTCATATTACAGATACCCGAACTTCACTCATGGCTTCATTTTAGCATTTAATTCAATTCCCAATCTCATTCGGGCCATGAAATAACCTATTAAGCACATTACATATGTGAAAACATGAATCATTTTTTTACCCCGACCGGGACTCGAACCTAGGACTTATGATTACTAAGTCAAGGCGCTACCACTACACCACATGTTTTCACATATGTAATGTGCTTAATAGGTTATTTCATGGCCCGAATGAGATTGGGAATTTAATTAAATGCTAAAATGAAGCCAAGAGTGAGGTTGGGGAATCTGTAATATGAAAATAGTGGCATTCAGTTAGAATGCGTTCATTCCTAAGTATAGCAGATATAAGCTATAAGGTTGGATTCCTTTTAACCTTCTGTGGTGTAGTGGTAGTGCCTTGACTTAGTAATCATAAGTCCTAGGTTCGAGTCCCGGTCGGGGTAAAAAAAAAAGATTCATGTTTTCACATATGTAATATGCTTAAAAGGTTATTTCATGGCCCGAATGAGATTGGGAATTGAATTAAATGCTAAAATGAAGCCACGAGTGAGGTTGGGGAATCTGTAATATGAACATAGTGGCATTCAGTTAGAATGCGTTCATTCCTAAGTATAGCAGATATAAGCTATAAGGTTGGATTCCTTTTAACCTTCTGTGGTGTAGTTTTAGCGCCTTGACTTAGTAATCATAAGTCCTAGGTTCGAGCCCCGGTCGGGGTAAAAAAATGATTCATATATATATATATATATATATATATATATATATATATATATATATATATATATATATATATATATATATATATATATATATATATATATATATATATATATATATATATATATATATATATATATATATATATATATATATATATATATATATATATATATATATATATATATATATATATATATATATATATATATATATATATATATATATATATATATATATATATATATATATATATATATATATATATATATATATATATATATATATATATATATATATATATATATATATATATATATATATATATATATATATATATATATATATATATATATATATATATATATATATATATATATATATATATATATATATATATATATATATATATATATATATATATATATATATATATATATATATATATATATATATATATATATATATATATATATATATATATATATATATATATATATATATATATATATATATATATATATATATATATATATATATATATATATATATATATATATATATATATATATATATATATATATATATATATATATATATATATATATATATATATATATATATATATATATATATATATATATATATATATATATATATATATATATATATATATATATATATATATATATATATATATATATATATATATATATATATATATATATATATATATATATATATATATATATATATATATATATATATATATATATATATATATATATATATATATATATATATATATATATATATATATATATATTATATATATATATATATATATATATATATATATATATATATATATATATATATATATATATATATATATATATATATATATATATATATATATATATATATATATATATATATATATATATATATATATATATATATATATATATATATATATATATATATATATATATATATATATATATATATATATATATATATATATATATATATATATATATATATATATATATATATATATATATATATATATATATATATATATATATATATATATATATATATATATATATATATATATATATATATATATATATATATATATATATATATATATATATATATATATATATATATATATATATATATATATATATATATATATATATATATATATATATATATATATATATATATATATATATATATATATATATATATATATATATATATATATATATATATATATATATATATATATGATGACCTTAACTCCTCTCCCACTGAAAAATGCTTCTGGCCCTTAGCCAAAAACCTCTCCAAAAACTTCTGTAACTCAAGCTTTCCCTCTCTCTTTCGTTCTGATGGTTCTATAGCTTGCTCTCCCACAGACAAAGCCACTCTCTTTATCTCTCATTTTTATGCCAACTCTTCTTTCAACGATTCCAGGGCACCTGTTCCTTAGTCTTTTCCCCTTTCTAACCCTATGCCCTCCCTTACCCTTTCTTCAAGCAAAGTTCATAAGGTTCTTCGCTTGCTAAAGACGAACCAGGCATCTGGTCCCAATGCTATCAATGCAAGGTTCCTTAAGGAGTTTGCAGATGAACTGGCTCCCGTGCTTTGGGGTCTTTTTCTCCTCATTTTGTCAACCTGTATCTATCCTTCATCTTGGAAGCATGCTCTAGTTCAACCCGTTCCTTAGAAGGGTGACCGCTCTATTCCATCTAACAACCGACCTATTGCTCTAACCTCCTCTATTGCTAAAGTTTTCTAAACTTTACTCAATGCTCACTTCTTGAAATGCCTTGAATCTAACTCACTTATCTCCGATCACCAGTACGGCTTCCGCAAGGCAACTTTCACTGGAGATCTTCTGTCCTATCTTACTCATGTATGGTCATCTTCTCTGAGGAAGTATGTTGAATTCTTTGTCGTCGCCCTTGATATCTCTAAGGGTTTTGATAGAGTCTGGTACAAGGCTCTGTTGGCTAAGCTCCCTGCCTATGGCTTTACCCCTTCTTTATGTTCACTGATTTCCAGTTTCTTACTGACTGTTCTATATCTGTAGTTGTTGATGGCGCGACATTTAGCCCTTTCTCTATTACGAGTGGTGTTCCACAG
>JAXCGZ010022891.1:90000-92500 GCA_037179515.1 Halocaridina rubra
ACAGAAATCTACCATATGAGGACAGATTAAAAAAACTTAATCTACATTCTCTAGAGAGGCGAAGAGTTAGGGGGGATATGATTGAAGTGTATAAATGGTTTAAAGGGATTAACAAGGGAGATATTAATAAAGTTTTAAAAATTCATGATCTAACCAGAACTCGTAATAATGGATTTAAGCTTGATAAATTTAGGTTCAGAAGGGAAATTGGTAAAAATTGGTTTGGTAATAGAGTAGCTGATGCATGGAATAAGCTTCCTAGTAGGATAGTAAATGCCAATACCTTAGACACCTTCAAATGTAGATTAGATAGACATATGACAGAGGTAGGGTGGGTATGAATAGGTTAGTGCTTATTAGAAAAATCATAAAAAGAAAAACAGAATAAATAAGTAGAGTAGAATAGAATAGGTTAGACATGCTGAAAATACAATTCAAAAATGGAGCTGCCTCGTGTGTGCCAGTAGGCATGTTGCAGTGTCCTCTATTCTTATGTTCTTATGTTCTTATACATCTATATATATATATATATATATATATATATATATATATATATATATATATATATATATATATATATATATATATATATATATATATATATATATATATATATATATATATATATATATATAAACAGTGTCTATGCTTCTGTAAGAAATAGCGAGAGGGAATATCTCTACCAGAAAAGTGAATTCTTGGCTCAAAACAAATTGTTCTAATAAGTTAAAGGAAATTCTCACTTTTCTTATGCATGTTTGTGACTCCTGCAGTTAGTTCTCTCTCAACAACAGTCTTCAGTCTTTATTTTATAACTGTTAAACAAGTTGAATACTTACAGATATTTATCAATTGTTTGTATTAAGGGGGGTTTACACGGTCATACGGTTCGTCGAACGCGGTTCGACAGAAACGTGTTTGAAGTGAAGCTCGAACATGTGAACTGGGTATTTGGTTGTCGAACACGTTTGACGAACGTGTTCGACAAGCAAATACCCCGTTCACACATTTGAACATCACTTCTAGCACGTGTCTGTCGAACCGCGTACGACGAACCGTTTGACCGTGTAAACCAACCTTTTCAATCAAGTATAAGGTGAACAGTGATAATAAAATTACTTTTCATATATATATATATATATATATATATATATATATATATATATATATATATATATATATATATATATATGTATATATATATAAATCAATTTTTACCCCGACCGGGACTCGAACCTAGGATTTATAATTACTAAGTCAAGGCACTACCAACTAGACACTACAGAAGGTTAATAGGAATCCAACCTTATAGCTTATATCTGTTATACTTAGGAAAGAGCGCATTCTATCTGAATGCCACTATGTTCATATTACAGATTCCCCAACCTCACTCGTGGCTTCATTTTCGCATTTAAACAGACTTTATTTCCATTTCAATACAATGGGTATTCGTCAGCCAGGGCAAGCCCCAACGCCCCACTGTGGTGTCCAACCACAGTAGTTCCTGCCAGTAAACAGCTTAAGCTCTCGGTCTTGGACGGGAACCGATCTTTCGACCTCGTGAATGCGAAGCCAGCGCGTTACCACTGTACTAGCCAGCAGGCTAGTCATACAATAACCAAATAAGCACATTACATATGTGAAAACATGAATCATTTCTTACCCCGACCGGGACTCGAACCTAGGACTTATAATTACTAAGTTAAGGCGCTACCAACTACACACGACAGAAGGTTAAAAGGAATCCAACCTTATAGCTTATATCTGCTATACTTAGGAATAAACGCATGCTATCTTCATGCCACTATGTTCATATTACATATTCCCCAAACTCACTCGTGGCTTCATTTTCGCATTTAATTCAATTCCCAATCTCATTCGGGTCTTACAATAATCAAATAAGCACATTACATATGTGAAAACATGAATCATTTTTTACCCCTACTGGGACTCGAACCTAGGACTTATAATTACTAAGTCAAGGCGCTACCAAATACACACCACAGAAGGTTAAAAGGAATCCAACCTTATAGCTTATATCTGCTATACTTAGGAATGAACACATTCTATCTGATTGCCACTATGTTCATATAACAGATTCCGCAACCTCACAACTCTGATCCATACATCACAGTTGGCACAACCACTTCTCAAAAAAAACTTTTTTAATGTTCATTTCCAACTCTCTATTCTTCACCACTCCTTTCAAAGCACCCAACACTTTACATCCTTCATTCACCTTGTGACACACATCTGCTTCCACTCCACCATTTGCAGCTATAACCGAGCCTAAATACTTAAACTGATCAACTTCCTCAAGTGTCTCTCCATTCAACATAACATTCAATCCAGCTACATCCTCATTTCTTCTATTCCTCATAACCTTACTCTTTCCCACATTAACTCGCAACTTCCTTCTATCACACACCATTCCGAATTCTGACACTAACTGACACAGCTTCTCGTCTGAATCTGCGACCACCACAGTATCATATGCAAA
>JAXCGZ010022892.1:0-2500 GCA_037179515.1 Halocaridina rubra
TATATATATATATATATATATATATATATATATATATATATATATATATATATATATATATATATATATATATATATATATATATATATATATATATATATATATATATATATATATATATATATATATGCGTGTGTGTGTGTGCTTGTGTGTGTGTATTAGAAGCCCTGCATGCTTTCCAAGAACACAACATCAAAAATAATTTGGTTTTCCCTTAAGATGAATATTTTTCTAGACGTCATGAGGAGACACCACCTTGATGATGATTTATGGCTCCGCTCTTGAAGTCTTCGTTTTATCATAATGTAATTTTTCAGGATTTTTTTCTATCTCAGATTGCTTTCTTTAATTACTAAATTCTCAGACATTTTAATCCTAATATTATTCATACTTTACACATTCCTGACTTCTACTTTTGAATTTTTAAGCCCAAAATTTTACCTAAAATTTTTCATATTATGGTTTTATATTTTTTATTTTTGTTTATATTGCTACCAATAATTTTTTTGTACAATTTTCTTCATAACTATTTTTCTACCCAATATAGAGCTAAGAATTTTATTTTTAGTCTTAACTTATTAACCTAAAAGATATATTAAAAGATGTTATAACATTACCTAAGATATTTTCCCCAAGCTCATGTTGTCCCAAATATTCTTTATCTTAATCGTGATTTTATTATTTTGTTTTTTGTCATACTTTTTACATAAGAATTTTTTTCAAGCCTTATATTGTCCATAATACTATTCCCTTGAAATTTATGTAAAAAGATTTCATTTCACTTCACATTATCAACTTAAGATATTTCTCTCTTAATCCATATATTGTCCCAATATTTACTTTGATTCTAATTTCATGCTAGAAGATATTGTACCTACTCTTTTTATACCTAATATATTTTTCCTCACTCCTCATTTGGTCTAAATATCATTCAATAATAATTCAATGATAAATATCTTTTCTGTCCCTATTCTCTAAAACATACTTTGTATTTCCCTATTTTCTAAGAAATAGTTTTTTCAATCCAAATATTATTTAAAATGTTATTCTAATCATAGTTTTATGCTAAGATTTTCTTGGCTTGCTAATTCCCATTTTTTTTTTCATTTAATATGAGGGTTCCATTCTAAAGATATTTTTTAAACAAGAAATGTACTTCATATATATTGGAAGCAGATTTTCTGATAAAGCATCACGCTGTTGCCTTATGTCCTAGAGCCAATAACTTCAAACTATCGCTCCCTATGAGGTGGGTCAATATCTTTTAGGAATTAAAAAATCATTACCATAACCCCCTTTTTCCTCTGTGTGTTAGGTCATGGTGTCTCTAACTCCTTCATTTTTCCCTCACATTAACATATCGCAAGTGCGTTACCAAATTCGTGGAATGTTTTTCTAAAATTCTAAAAACTGAGATGAAGATCTTTATTTTAACAGCAGTAGACTAATGATGAACAGTGGCTGTGTCTCATATATCAATACAAAAGCTATAATGAATGTGGATGCTCTGACCTTGGAGACTTCAAACATATATGAAGTAATTATGGAAGGGTTGTTGTGCCATTTGCATCTTTCCTCTGCCCTTGAAGGAGATATGATTTTGGATTTAAATGAGGAGAATATCAACGACATATGGGTGGGGAGAAACTTTGTGCTTTAATATTATTAGATTTTTTTAGCTCTTTTTTTTTAGATTTCCGAGTTAATCCTTTCGGAATCATTGCTGCCACTGGTTTTGCAATGGAATGCGCTCTGTATTGATGAAACTGTTTGATAGAGTTTTCTTCCTTAATTAATTACCTTTCCTATTGTCAATATTTTCTCTTAGCAATGCGTGATTGAGATCGTAATCTTGATTTATAGTTAGTGAAAAGAAAGGGAAATTTGGGCACACAGGGTTTGCAGGATGAAGCTGAGAACCTTTAGTTATAGAACTTAATCATATGATGTTAATTATGAACTGAACACAAAACTGATTGTGAGTTTGACAATTTGTTAGTGACCTTTGAATTCGTTCTTACTGCATTCTGCAACCTGTTATCCTCAGTTGATTTTCAGTCAACTGAAAGAACATTAATCAAGCAACAATAAGGCTAGCTACTAAAGCAGCTTTTGAAAAAAAAAAAAAGCGAAGCATTGAAAGAAAGCCAAAGCAAAGATCGGAAAATAAGAATTGACAAGAGAAAACCAAGATCTTTTGAATAAACCCATATCAGTTTCCTAAATGATGCCGATAATAACGATCCTGTATCTAGTGGCATACTTACTGCTTTATTATTAACATTATTGTTAACATTTTTATTACTGCATTATTATTTTCTATGAAAGCTACATTTAATTTAACTATATGTATTACCCTCTTATTTATTAGTTTAATTATATGTCTACTTATAAGTTACTATTAATGTTGAATAACTATTGTACAAAATGGAAATAAATGTTTGTTTGTTTGTTTGCTTGTTCGCATTCACGAGGTCGAAATATCGGTTCCCGTCCAAGA
>JAXCGZ010022892.1:7500-10000 GCA_037179515.1 Halocaridina rubra
GACTTAGTAATCATAAGTCCTAGGTTCGAGTCCCGGTCGGGGTAAAAAATGATTCATGTTTTCACATATGTAATGTGCTTATTTGTATTTCATGGCCCGAATGAGATTGGGAATTGAATTAAATGCTAAAATGAAGCCATGAGTGAGGTTGGGGAATTTGTAATATGAACATAGTGGCATTCAGTTAGAATGCGTTCATTCCTAAGTATAGCAGATATAAGCTATAAGGTTGAATTCCTTTCAACCTTCTGTGGTGTAGTGGTAGCGCCTTGACTTAGTAATCATAAGTCCTAGGTTCGAGTCCCGGTCGGGGTAAAAAATGATTCATATATACATATATATATATATATATATATATATATATATATATATATATATATATATATATATATATATATATATATATATATATATATATATATATATAAATATATATATATATATATATATATATATATATATATATATATATATATTATATATATATATATATATATATATATATATATATATATATATATATATATATATATATATATATATATATATATATATATATATATATATATATATATATATATATATATATATATATATACACATACATATATATATATATATATATATATATATATATATATATATATATATATATATATATATATATATATATATATATATATATATATATATATATATATATATATATATATATATATATATATATATATATATATATATATATATATATATATATATATATATATATATATATATATATATATATATATATATATATATATATATATATATATATATATATATATATATATATATATACATATATATATATATATATATATATATATATATATATATATATATATATATATATATATATATATATATATATATATATATATATATATATATATATATATATATATATATATATATATATATATATATATATATATATATATATATATATATATATATATATATATATATATATATATATATATATATATATATATATATATATATATATATATATATATATATATATATATATATATATATATATATATATATATGCATATAAATATATATATATATATATATAATCTGTATGTTGATTGACTCGAACCTGACGAGAACACCAGTTCTGTGAATTATTATTTTCTGAGAGAGTGGAGCTATCATTTAAATTAGAATTTGTTAAACTCTGAGATACAGAATTTTTAAAACTGCTTCCAATTTTTTCACCCTCGTCAGAGACAGACTCTGCTCTCGGCGGCGAGGCTAGCCCATGACTGTCTACATAAACTTTTGTAAAATCCACAGAAATTTGTTCCTAAATGATAATATTAATCATTGCACATCGCAACCTCGAGTGGGCCATAGTATGGCGCCTTTACAGGACGACGGTCTCAATCCACTCTAACACAAACATGTCAACAACTCTCAAGATTCTTAGGAACATGTGGTTTGCTAGAACATACATGATGGTAACCAGAGGAACATTGAGAAACATCTAGGTCTTGGATTCTCCTCACTGATTCTGATGTAATTTCTTCTTGTTGGCTTAAAGTGGGTTCTTGAGAAGTTATCATGAGTTTTAGACTAAGTAGCATACTGCTAGTTACTAATGTAAAGGAGGGAACTCCGGACTCTGAAGTAGTACATCGCAAAGCTAAAAGCACTATTGGGAAGGAAATAAGCCAGTCATCTTTACGGGTCATCAGAGATACTTTTATGATTAGATGTGTTCTTTTAATCCTCTTTATAGATTGGGGGTGATTTGAAATAGTCCGTAATATATGAAACTCAGTAATAGAGGAAAGCTGCTGAAATAAAGAGGATTCAAATTGTGGACTTCTATAGGTAAAAACATACATGGACACTCCAAAACAAGAAACCCAACCATTAATGAAAACAAAAGCTACTGTTGCAGTAGACTTATCTAACCACCTAGTAGTTTTATCTATACAAGTAAGAATATACTGCTCTGGTGCTACAAAAGTTTGTCTGGGAATCTTACTTGGAGGAACAGGGCCATATATAACCAAGTTGGCAAACTCAAATCTCCCAAAAGTTGCTGTAAAATGAGTAATAGGCGCAAGAGTACGATTCTCTATTTTGGAATTTTGGCAAGATGTGCACTCCATAGCCCAACTTCTAATATTACGATTCTTATTGAGCCAAAAGTACCTAGACTTGATGCAGTGTACTGTAGCTTTGATCCCAGAATGTGAAAGATTATGCAAAAGTTTGAAAAATTATTTACGACAAGATAAGGAGAAAAATGTTCTTGGATGATTTGTTGAGGTGTCGAGGTAAAAGTCATGACTATGTAATTTAAACGATTTCAATCAATCTTTGCAACAAAGACTTTCTGTAACAGTGGCCTGGATCTCAGCTATGCCAGGTATATTATACATATCTACTGAGACAGCAGATACAGGTACTGAACTAGAAAGACAATCAGCCATGACAT
>JAXCGZ010022892.1:35000-45000 GCA_037179515.1 Halocaridina rubra
TATATATATATATATATATATATATATATATATATATATATATATATATATATATATATATATATATATATATATATATATATCTATATATATATATATATATATATATATATATATATATATATATATATATATATATATATATATATATATATATATATATATATATATATATATATATATATATATATATATATATATATATATATATATATATATATATATATATATATATATATATATATATATATATATATATATATATATATATATATATATATATATATATATATATATATATATATATATATATATATATATATATATATATATATATATATATATATATATATATATATATATATATATATATATATATATATATATATATATATATATATATATATATATATATATATATATATATATATATACATATATATATATATACATATATATATATATATATATATATATATATATATATATATATATATATATATATATATATATATATATATATATATATATATGATTATATTGACCCCGAAGGAAAAGAAAACCATTGAGCTTGGGAGAACTTTCGATTTTTAAAAAATTTTAATCACAGCCAAAACTGTCATATATCTATCTATTTATCTACCTACCTATCCATATATCCATCTATATATCTATGTATCTATCTGCCTATATATATATATATATATATATATATATATATATATATATATATATATATATATATATATATATATATATATATATATATATATATATATATATATATATATATATATATATATATATATATAAATATATATATAGATATATAGATATATATATATATATATATATATATATATATATATATATATATATATATATATATATATATATATATATATATATATATATATATATATATATATATATATATATATATATATGATTATATTGACCCCGAAGGAAAAGAAAACCATTGAGCTTGGGAGAACTTTCGATTTTTTAAAAATTTTAATCACAGCCAAAACTGTCATATATCTATTTATTTATCTACCTACCTATCCATATATCCATTTATATATCTATGTATCTATCTGCCTATATATATATATATATATATATATATATATATATATATATATATATATATATATATATATATATATATATATATATATATATATATATATATATATATATATATATATATATATATATATATATATATATATATATATATATATATATATATATATATATATATATATATATATATATATATATATATATATATATATATATATATATATATATATATATATATATATATATATATATATATATATATATATATATATATATATATATATATATATATATATATATATATATATACATATATATATATATATATATATATATATATATATATATATATATATATATATATATATATATATATATATATATATATGTGCGTGTGTGTGTGTGTGTGTATGCATGCATGTATGTATGTATGTGTGTGTATGTGTAGAATGGGGTGTATGCACGCAGACCATCACACACATGCTAAAAATAAAAATTGATGATGGGTGTAATTCTTTTAGTTTTCACGGCTCGTTTACTGTTATGCGAAACGCGAGGACACTCATTATCATGAGAGAGAGAGAGAGAGAGAGAGAGAGAGAGAGAGAGAGAGAGAGAGAGAGAGAGAGAGAGAGAGAGAGAGAGAGAGAGAGAGAGAGAGAGAGAGAGAGAGAGAGAGAGAGAGAAGGTTGAATGCACTTTAGATATCTTTAACCTAACTTTTAAATATTTTTTTTTTAAGATAGTGACACCGGGACAGGCAGAAACTGCCCTCATCAACAAAGGCCCGGCCATGAGAAAATGCCAAGACGAAGGAAAAGAAAAGGTTAAGGGCAAGGCAGAGATGAGGTAATGATGCACAAAGGAAAACGACAGAAAAAAAAATCAAAGTACAGAGGACCCAGAGATATTGAGGACTAGGCCCTGAGATGACGATAGATCTGCTTTTTGAAGGATGAAAGGTCATAAGAATTAGGAAAGACAGAAGGAGGAAGAGAGTTCCAGAGTCTGGAGGTAGATGGGAAATAGCATTTGCTGCACCGACCAATCCGCGAGCTACAAATCTCCACACAGTGCCTGTGAGATGAGGCCGCTTGGAGAGTGTTATGCAGCCTCGGCAGTGGAGGAGGGATGAAACTCGCCAACTCATCAGAGCAGCGATGGAAGTAGTAGCGATAGAAAAGCGAAAGGGAGATTCCTTACGGTGAAGAGAGAGAGAATCTACGTTAGAAGTAAGAGAAGGATAATTAATGAGTCTGACTGCCTTAGATACAACCCTTTCAAGAAGATAAGTAAAGGAAGAAGCACCCCAGATGTGTGAGCAGTATTCTAAGCACGGGTGGATAAGACCTTTGTAAATTTTAAGTAACTGCAATGAGTAAAAGTAATGACGAAAACGAAACAAAACCCACAATTTTTTAGATGAAGATTTAGAAATTCGGATGTGATTCCTCCAAGACAAGTTAGAGGCTATATGAATTCCTCATATGTTGATAGAGTTAAGAGGGTAAATTTCATTAGTTTCGAAGATAATAGGGTTATTAGGAGGAGTAGAACATACAGATATATCCAGAAACTGTGTCTTGGAGGCATTGAATAATACTAAATTTTGAGTGCCCCATTCAGATACTCTCTGCAAATCGGAGTTAAGAGTAGAAGAAAGAGTGATACAAGATAGATTACGAGTAACAGATGAAAGTTGTGAAGAAAAGGCAGGAAAAGTGAGGGGTAGAATCATCAGCAAAGGCATGAAGAAGAGAGGAAGATGGGGATTGTAGAAGATCATTGATGAAGAGAAGGAAGAGAGTAGGTGAAAGAACAGAGCCCTGTGGAACACCACTGGTAACAGAGAAAGGGCTAGATGTTGCGCCATCAACAACAACAGAGTTAGAATGGTCAGTAAGAAAACTGGAAATCAGATAATAGAAAGAAGGGGTAAAGCCATAGGCAGGGAGTTTGGCCAAAATAGCCTTGTGCCAGACTCTGTCAAAAGCCTTAGACATATCAAGGGCGACGACAAAGGATTCCCTATAGTTCCTCAGAGAAGATGACCATACATGAGTAAGATAGGACAGGAGATCACCAGTGGATCTTGCCTTGCGGAAGCCGTATTGGTGATCGGAGATAAGTGAGTTGGATTCAGGTTGTTTCAAGAAGTGAGCATTGAGCAAAGTTTCAAAAACTTTAGCAATAGAGGAGGTTAGAGCAATAGGTCAGTAGTTAGAAGGAATAGAGCGGTCACCCTTCTTAGGAACAGGTTGAACTAGAGCATGCTTCCAAGATGAAAGATAGATACTGGTTGACAGAATGAGGCGAAAAAGACGACAAAGCACGGGAGCCAGTTCATCTGCAAACTCCTTAAGGAACCTTGCAGGTATACCATCATGACCAGATGCCTTGTTCGTCTTTAGCGAGCAAAGAACCTTATGAACTTTGCGTGAAGAAAAGATAAGGGAGGGCATAGGGTTAGAGAGGGGAAAAGACTGAGGAACAGGTGCACTGGACTCGCTGATAGAAGAGTTGGCAGAAAAATGAGAGACAAATAGAGTGGCTTTGTCAGTGGGAGAGCAAGCTATAGAACCATCAGAACAAATGAGAGGGGGAAAGCTAGAGTTACAGAAGTTTTTAGAGAGGTTTTTGGCTAAGGACCAGATGCATTTGTCAGTGGGAGAGGAGTTAAGGTCATCAACTTTCCTTCTAATAATGGAAGCCTTAGGCCTTCGAATCTGAGCAGTACAGCTATTCCTAGCTATAATAAAAGCAGAGCGAGATAAATAGGAAGGAGAGGCAAGGTAAGATCGGTGAGCCCGACTCCCAGTCTGGATAGCCATGGAGCTGGCACGGTCAAACCAAGGTTTAGGGGGAGAAAAAGTTTTTGTAGAAGAGGGGATGTACGCCTCCATTCCCACGGTCATGATCTCGGCAACTTTTAGAGCTACCTGATCAGGGTTGCGGGACCGAAAGCAGTAGTCATCCCATGAGAAGTCAAAGAGAAACATACGCAAATTTTCCCGTTGGGTACGCTCAAAGTGCCATGGGCGGTGCTGAGTGGGATTGATTGGTGGTGGGGGAGTGAAAATGGAAGAGACTGAGATCATAGAGTGGTCATATTTACCAAGAGGGGAAATTATAGAATAAGAGTAGTTAGAAAGGTTAGAAGTAAAAAATAGGTCAAGAGTGCAGCATGTTCGTGACGATCAGGAACGCGAGTAGGATGTTTGATAATTTGCTCCAGATCGTGAGTAATAGAAAAAGCAAGGGCCTCCCTTCATCCCACATTAGAGTGAGAAGAATGAAGCCACTCACGGTGATGTGCACTGAAGTCTCCAATGTAGAGAACTTCGGCATGTGGGTGATAGATATTCAAAGAAAGACAAACTCGGTGGAGTTTGGAGAACAGTAGCAGAAGCAAAGGAAGATAGTGGTAGTTGAGAGATAGATTTTTAGCCAGAGAACATCAAAGTCAGGAGATTCAAGGTCCACGAGCCTCACAGTAGGAGTGTTAGTGTTGCAGTATGCACAGACCCCACCTTTGGAACGAAAACGAGTATACAGATTATAGTCAGAGATTTGGAATGGGTCAGTGGAAGCATGTATAGACAGCTGGGTTTCAGATAGGAGGAGGAGGCTAGGGAGGAAAGTGCCCAAGTGCTTTTCCACAGACGAAAGATTAGAGTTCAGCCCACGAATGTTAGAATAGTGAAGAGTGAAAGAAGCAGATCCATTGGGAGGTGCAAGGTTAAGAGCAGAACCATTACTACCACCAGGCGTGTCTGCCCTCAAGCCAATGGTGGAGACAACACGATCTCCGGAGATTCATCGCACCCCACTATGCTGGGTACCGGGGACCATTAGTTGTGAACCTTCCATAAATAATAACATATGTGAGGAAAAAGAAAGTAAAAGAGACAGATGTGCAGAATGTTGTCACTTGTCAAATGTAATGGAATAGCAAGAGATGTGTAATGAATATGCCAGAATATTCAGTGTAGATGTAGGCACGAGGAAAGAACCGTCCTGAAGGAAGACTCAACCTGGAACTGTCTGGACCAGACAGTACTATATATTTAAAACTTACTTGAACTATTCTCAATTGGTATTATCAGTTTTTCAACGGCACTTAATGAGAGATGATATGTAAATAAAGGAGGAATAATTATTCAACCGATCTTTAAAAGAATTTAGGAACTTCATCCGTACTGTTAGTCTTCTTTAACGATTCAGAGGATTTATGGTACTGTCCATTTAAATGCAATCCTTGCATATTTTAGAAATTTGTTTTACTATTGGTATTCTCCTGTCCATGTTTATTTTGCTATAACATAATAACATTTTCAGTTTTTATGTAATACTTGTTGTCCACCACGGCGATAAAAGTTGATACTTCACTGTTCCAATGGATTGTGTAACATTGAAGAGGTGTGGTGGCTGGTTCCAACCAAGAACGTGCTCGTATTCAGTTTTAGGAAGTCTGTAAATTTGGGGGGGAAGGGGAAAGGTTCTTGAATGGTGCTAATTAGCAGTTATCTCAAACCTTACGACAGGCCTAGAAAGCCTGTGAAGTAAAACAATTGATGAAGATCAACATAGAGAGAAAAATGGATGGATCCATCGGCGACTGACTATGTATCCTGCACGAGCTTTCACTTTGGCTATGGACTGCATCACTATTGCAACGATTAACATTGGAGCACTCACTGATAAGTGTGAGGAGGTGATTTATGCTATGAAGGATGAGAATATCAAGATTCTTGGACTAGCGGAGACTAGATAACTGGGAAATGGTCGGCGTACACTTAATATATGAATCGATATATTCTGGCAATGAAGATGACAGCAAACATGGCGTGATATTGATTTTCGAGCCCATGTTTGCTGGATGTAATGAGATGCTCAGGGGAGGTGGTAGATTGCTGGCAGTAGGAGTGAATATCGAAATCCAGAAAACCCCTTCCTTATACACCTACGCCTCGTAGCATTTTAGTGCCCAAGAAGATAAATAGCGTTTCTTCAGTGAACTAAAGGAGCTATGTGATGAGCTACCTGTTGGTAAAAATCCTAATATTATAGATGACACGACTAGCCACGTAGGTAGAGAAGCTGTAGATGGAGTCGTCTGATAGCTTGGAATTAATAATAGACATCCTGACTGCAGAATGCTGGTGGAGTTCGCTGTGCAGACTGGATTTGCAATATTGAATACCTTCTTCAGGCACAGAGAGTCATATGCACACACATAGTATAGTTTCCATAGGCAGCAGTGCATATATTCAAAAGTTGCAAATTGAGTACATAATGTCCAGTAGGAAATCAACGAAAAAGTATGTTAAAGCTGCACCATCGATATCATTTGATGCTGATCATAGGATCTTAGAGGCAAAATTTAAATGTCATAGAGCTCCAAAGACCTGTTCATTCAGGCGAACAAGAATATGCCCAGAGAAAGTCATTGAGATAGAACCTATTTTAAGGGATAGAATTGATGGACTTTTGGGGCGTTGAGGGAGAAAACACTAGGGATTTGTAGCAGGATTTTAAGAGTATAGTCATTGAAATCCAAATGGAAATTATTGGCGAGAAAATCAGCTGTTGGGGTAAGAAGAAAAAAACGTCCCGGTTAACGGAGAAATTACAATCTGCTGTAAGAAGCAAGCAACAAGCATTTAAAATATGGCTAGGAGACAGAATGGTAGGAAAAAGAAGGGATTATGAAGAGAAGCAGAAGTCAGTTAATATACTGAGATGGCAAGAAAGAAGTGTGAAGAAAAATGGAGAGAATCAAGAAGAGGACAATGCAAGAAGTAATAAAACTTTTACAGGATGGCCAAACGCTAGAGAAGTGGTGAAAGATACAAGTTGTTGGCACTGAAAGACAAGGATATCAATATTTTAAAGAAGAGAAGAGATATTGATCAAGTTAGAACGAGTGCTTCTCTGAATTATTGATTCCAAATCAACAGGAATATCAAGAGTCCCAACATGAGGTGCAACTTGGCATTCAGATGGAAGAACATGACTGCATTAGTGTGGAGGGGCTCAAGGTGGCGGTGGGACAAACTAAAAGTAAATAGTCACCTGGACCAGAACAAGTCCCAATTGAGGTTATAAGAGGAGGAGGAAGACCTGTTCTGTTGTTTTTTCAGCATCTCTTTAATGCAGTATATGAAATGGGTGTGATATGGGCGGAATGGTACCAGTCAGAGATATGTCCTATTTTTAAAGATGAAATGCAGTAATTACCGGGGTATATCACTTATGAGTTATGTTGGGAAAGTGTATGAGCACATCCTGGAATAGAGATTAATGACACATGTAGAGATGATGCAGGATGAGCATTGTGGGTTCAGTCTAGGTCATGGAACTTTGATGTTGAAACTCAAGTGAGGCAGGGCAGTGTGTCATCACCACTGCTTTTCATTCTGTACATGAATCAGGTAATATAGCATATAAGCAGGAAGAAGGCACACACTGCTTTGCTTAAGTGAATGATATTGTTCAAACTACATGCAGTGGTGAGCAACTTAGACGCCTGATGCAGCAATGGAAAGACGTTTTAGAGACATTTGGTTTAAAAATGAATATTATTGAGGCCAAAGTAATGGCAATAACACGAGTAGAGTAGGAGGTATGGATGAGTACTGGAAATACGGAGGTCAGAGGGAGCAAAATCTTTAAGTACATTGGATATGAGATTAAAAGTGAGATCAGAACGGAACACGAGATAGACCATCGCATAGGCAAGTTCTCAAGAAACGTAGGAGTCTTGTATCCATTATTAAGAGAGCTTGTGTTACTATATGGTAGTGAAAACCGTGTGTTTAGAGAGAAGTTTAAGAGAAAGTTGCTGGCAGCTGAGATGAAAGTTCTGAACTTGTAAATGAGAGTGACAAAGAGGGTTCGTATGGGATTTGTTGGGCGTCTCTCCAATCATGCTTGAGATTGAAAAAAATATCAGCTACAATAGCTTACACTTCTCCAAAAGGGAGAAGTGCAAAGAGGTTGATTCGATGGACACCACCTGGAGGGAGGAGAAGAGACAGACCACACAAAAGATGGCTTGATGAGGTTGGTGATGCTTTGACAAGAGAGGATATAAGCCCTCAAGATGCTGAGATAAGCTGTCAAGATAGATATGCTGTCAACTGACAGGCTGACCTAGCCTACTTCGTATCTGGGTGAGCAGAGTGATCTGTAATACTTGTGGAACCAGCCTCATAGCTTCAGCAGGATGAAGAATCAGGTCTGAAAAAAAATTGAGCAAATATCTGACATGATGAGATCAGGAAGTAAGAACAGACAGAAATCACTGAGATCTATACTTTACGAAATAGTGCTAGATTACCCTGAAAAGAAAAGTGCATAACACTAATGCACATTCTCCTAATGTGCGTTAGGAGAATAACACATGAAAGGGAGAAAAAGAGAGAGAGAGAGAGAGAGAGAGAGAGAGAGAGAGAGAGAGAGAGAGAGAGAGAGAGAGAGAGAGAGAGGAGAACTTCGATAATAATTATAAGATCTCTTGCACCGGAAGGAGCTCTCATGCATCTATTAAACTGACGAAAGTATTGATTGCTTGATACTCATAAGCTCTCTCCTTTACCCGCATTGGAGTTGAACTCATGATATGGCATGTAATGTTCAGAAGCCGAAATTGAGCTTTAATGTTTGTTCTTGGCTCTCAGATTCTTCTTATGTACACACACACACACACACACACACACACACACACACACACACACACACACACACACACACCATCACTCGAAGCTAGAAGAGTGAGGGGGGATATGGTGACAGTCTTTAAATTCCTTCATGGTTATGATAGAGTGGATAGGGATCGATATTTTGATATGGCTGGCTCTAGAACTAGAGGTCATAGTTTGAAGCTTCGTAAGAAAACTTCTTCGCAGGATGTAAGGAAATACGTTTTCAGTGTAAGAGTAGTTGATAATTGGAATTCGCTAAGCGAGGGGGTAGTTAATGCTATTTCAATCCATAGTTTTAAGGACAGGTATGATAAGTATCACTAAGTCTAAAATGGAACCGATCAGGAGACGGGAAGATACGAGCTTTGGGCTCTTTCCCGTAAACACAATTAGGTAATCACAATTAGGTAATCACATCCATTACTTGATCTAGTATTCACAGATAACGTGTTGGATATTGAAAAAATTTAGTATGAATCATCTGAGAGTAGAGGCACTGAGGACATGAGGAGGAACTATGCGAAACGAGATTACATCAAAATGAATGAGCTTTTGCAGTTATTGACTGGAGGACCTTATTTAACAGCAAATCTGTACAAGAGATGTACGACATCTTTTTTGAGAAATATGGGAAGATAGTAGATTGCTGCATACCTGTCACCAATTTAGGTGTAATTCATGCCAGAGAGAAATGGTTCGATAATGAGTGTAAAAGAGCTAAGCAGTGTACAGACAAATGCTGGAAAAGGCATAGGAGGAGAAAAGAGCAAGAAATTATTACCTAAGTAAAAGAAGTGAGGTAGAGAGAGACTATGAAAGGGACATCACCAGGAAGGCTAAAGAAAATCCCAAGCTTTTCCACAGCTTTATTAGAGGAAAACTGAAGTTAAACGAAAAGGCTTTAAAGTTTAAGAGAGCGAATGAAAGCATCACTGAGACGGATGAAGACATCTTCAAAGAATTAACCAAGGAGTTTCAGTTAGTATTTACAGTAGAAAATACCCCGCCCCCTCAGATTACAAAGATAGAAGCTCATGGGTCGGTATTAGAGAACATCATCCTTTCAGCCACAGAGGTATGCAAAGTGCTGATGGAGTTAGATGGCCATAAATCTACAGGTCCTGATGATATATCCACTCATGTACTTAAAAAATGTGCAAACTCAATTTCAGTGGCACAAAGTATCATATTTAAAAAGTTACTGG
>JAXCGZ010022892.1:50000-67500 GCA_037179515.1 Halocaridina rubra
ATATATATATATATATATATATATATATATATATATATATATATATATATATATATATATATATATATATATATATATATATATATATATATATATATATATATATATATATATATATATATATATATATATATATATATATATATATATATATATATATATATATATATATATATATATATATATATTATATATGTATATATATATATATATATATATATATATATATATATATATATATATATATATATATATATATATATATATATATATATATATATATATATATATATATAAGTATAAACTGTTAGCATACAGCACTAAATAGTAAGGAAGCCCATCAGTGAAATATAGCATTGTTTTATAGGTTTTGTTTCACTGATGGGCTTCCTTGCTCTATATATATATATATATATATATATATATATATATATATATATATATATATATATATATATATATATATATATATATATATATATATATATGTATATATATGTATATATATATATATATATATATATATATATATATATATATATATATATATATATATATATATATATATATATATATATATATATATATATATATATATATATATATATATATATATATATATATATATATATATATATATATATATATATATATATATATATATATATATATATATATATATATATATATATATATATATATGTATATATATTTGTATATATGTATATATGTACATATATATATATATATATATATATATATATATATATATATATATATATATATATATATATATATATATATATATATATATATATATATATATATATATATATATATATATATATATATATATATATATATATATATATATATATATATATGTATATATTCATATATGAATCATATTTTACCCCGACCGGGACTCGAACCTAGGACTTATAATTACTAAGTCAAGGCGCTAAAATCTACACACCACAGAAGGTTAAAAGGAATCCAACCTTATAGCTTATATCTGCTATACTTAGGAATGAACGCCTTCTATCTGAATGCCACTATGTTCATATTACAGATTCCCCAACCTCACTCTTGGCTTCATTTTCACATTTAATTCAATTCCCAATCACATTCGGGTCATACAATAACCAAATAAGTACATTATATATATGAAAACATGGATCATATATTACCTCGATCGGGACTCGAGCCTAGGACTTATAATTACTAATTCAAGGCGCTACCAACTACACACCACAGAAGATTAAAAGGAATCCAACCTTATAGCTTATATCTGCTATACTAATGATTCTTGTTTTCACATATGTAATGTGCTTATTTGGTTATTGTATGACCCAAATGAGAATGGGAATTGAATTAAATGTGAAAATGAAGCCACGAGTGAGGTTGGGGAATCTGTAATATGAACATAGTCACATTCATATAGAATGCATTCATTCCTAAGTATAGCAGATATAAGTTGTAAGGTTGGATTCCTTTTAACCTTCTGTGGTGTGTAGTTGGTAGCGCCTTGACTTAGTAATTATAAGTCCTAGGTTCGAGTCCTGGTCGGTGTAAAATATGATTCATGTTTTCACATATGTAATGTGCTTATTTGGTTATTGTATGAACCGAATGAGATTGGGAATTGAATTAAATGTGAAAATGAAGCTACGAGTGAGGTTGGGGAATCTGTAAAATGAACATAGTGGAATTCAGATAGAATGTGTTCATTCCTAAGTATAGCAGATATAAGCTATAAGGTTGGATTCCTTTTAACCTTCTGTGGTGTGTAGTTTTTAGCGCCTTGACTTAGTAATTATAAGTCCTAGGTTCGAGTCCCGGTCGGAGTAAAATATGATTCATGTTTTCACATATGTAATGTGCTTATTTATATATATATATATATATATATATATATATATATATATATATATATATATATATATATATATATATATATATATATATATATATATATATATATATATATATAAATATAGCCTCAACGTATTCCCTGCGTATTGTGAAAGGTGACTAAAAGTGGACGGGGCTGGGGAACGAGGAATCCCCCCCTTGTATCAACCTCCTGCGAGACATCAAAGAAGAAGTTGAGTAGAGGGGAGAATAACTTCTCCCCAAACTCTAGTTTTGGGGTGTCTAAATGTGCGTGATTGTAGTACGATAGAGAGCAAAAGATGTGAGATTGGATATATGTTTGGTAGAAGGAGGATGGATGTATTGGCATTGTGTGAGACGAAGATGAAAGGAAAAGGAGAAGTGGCATTTGGTGATGTGATGGGTAGTGTATCTGGGGTTGAAAGGGGGAGAGCGAGAGAAGGTGTGGCATTATTGCTGAGTGAATGGATGGTAAATAAGGTAGTGGAATGTAAAGAAGTGTCATCTAGGCTGATGTGGGTGAGGGCTAGGATAGGAAGGGAATGTTGGGCTTTTGTTAGTGCATATGGGCCAGGATGTGAGAGAAGTGAGGAAGAGCGGGATGAATTCTGGAATGAGTTAACTAGATGTGTGGATGGTCTGAGTAGAAGGAACTATGTAATTGTGTTGGGTGACTTGAATGCCAGAGTTGGTGATGAAGAGATAGAAGGTGTTGTAGGAAAGTATGGGGTACCAGGTGGGAATGATAGTGGCGAGAGACTGTTAGATATGTGTGTGGAGCAAGAGTTGGTGATTGTTAATAGTTTATTTAAGAAGAAGTTAATAAATAAGTATACATGGATGAGAGTGGCAAATTGAAGAGTAAAAGAAAGAGCATTGATGGATTGTGTTGGTTGCAAAGAGCATGGTTGGTAGAGTGAAAGATGTGCATGCATTCAGGGGTGTGGCTGCTGGGATGTTTGATCATTTTTTGGTTGAAGCAAAAGTGGTAGTAGCAAAAGAGTGGGGAAATAGTGTGTGGGGGATGTAGAAGGGAAATAGAGAAGGTGGAAGAGTTGAAAAAGCCAGAGAAGAGACAGGAATATCAGGACAGGTTGAAAGTGGCATATGACAGGGTGAAAGAAAGAAATGTTGGGGAGTTAGGGAAGGAATGGGGTTGATGAAAGAATGTTTTGTGGGACATGCAAGTGATGTGTGTGGAAAGAGGTTTGTTGGAGGTGGCATGAGGAGGGGCCGCGAGTGGTGGAATGAAGGGGTGAAAATGAAGGTGGAAGAGAAAAAGAGGGCTTTTGAGGAAAAGCTGCAGTGTAAAAAAAGGGAGAAGTATGAAAGATATAGGGAGAAGAATATGGAAACCAAGCGGAAGGTAGAGGAAGAGAAGAGGTTGGCAAATGTTAGGTGGGGACAGGATTTTAGTAAGTCATATGAGGAGAATAAAAAGAAGTTTTGGAAAGAAGTGAAGAGAGTAAGGGAGGGTGGATCGAGGATGGAAGAGACAGTGAAAGATGTGAATGGACAGATGTTAAGAGGGAACGATGCAAGGAAATGATGGGCAGAATATTTTGAGTGTTTGCTGAATGTTGATAAATATAGAGAGGCAGCTATAGTGGCAGTGGGGGGATGGTTCAAGGGCCAGTAATGGGAGATGAAAATGAGAGAGAGATTACAAGAGAGGAGGTGAAAAGGGCATTGTATGAAGCGAAAGCAGGTAAAGCAAATGGAATGAATGGTGTGAGAGCGAAGATGTTGAAATAAGGGGGTGTGACTGCATTGGAATGGTTAGTGAGAGTGTTTGATATATGTTTTATGTTGTCATTGGTGCCAGTGGAATGGGTGATTGCCTGTATAGTGCCCCTATACAAAGGTAAGGGAGATGTGTATGAATGCAGTAATTTTAGGGGTATAAGTTTGTTGAGTGTGGTAGGAAAAGTGTATGGTAGGATACTGGTTAATAGGATTAGGGATAAGACAGAATATGTGATCGCGGAAGTGCAGAGTGGTTTTAGGAGAGGTAGAGGTTGTATAGATCAGATTTTTATAGTTAGGCAGTTATGTGAGAAATATTTAGCAAAGGGTAAGGATGTGTATTTTGCATTTTTGGATCTGGAGAACGCATATGATAGGGTTGATAGAGAGGCTATGTGGAATGTTTTGAGATTATATGGAATTAATGGTAAATTGTTGCATGCATTGAAGAGTTTGTATGAGGGCAGTAGAGCTTGTGTTAGGGTAGGGAATGAAGTGAATGAGTGGTTTCCAGTGAGTGTGGGACTGAGATAGGGATGTGTGATGTCACCATGGCTGTTCAATTTGTATATTGATGGAGTTGTAAGAGAGGTGAATGAGCGAGTGCGTGGTTGACGTTTGAGAATGGTAGATGGGGATGATAACGAGTGGGAGCTGAATCAGTTGCTGTTTGCAGATGATACTGTGATGGTGGCAGATTCAGAGGAAAAGCGGTGTCAGTTAGTGTCAGAATTTGGAATGGTGTGTGAGAGAAGGAAGTTGCGAGTGAATGTGGGAAAAAGTAATTTTATTATGAGGTGTACAAGAAATGAGGATGGTGCTGGATTGAATGCTATGTTAATGGAAAGACACATGAGGAAATTAATCAGTTTAAGTATATAGGCTCGGTTATAGCTGCAAATGGTGGAGTGGAAGCAGATGTGTGTCACAGAGTGAATGAAGGATGTAAAGTGTTGGGTGCATTGAAAGGAGTGATGAAGAATAGAGGGTTGGAAATGAATGTTAAAAAAGTTTTGTATGAGAAAGTGGTTATGACAACTGTGATGTATGGATCAGAGTTATGGGGTATGAAAGTAAGTAAGAGACGGAAACTAAATGTGTTTGAGATGAAATGCCTGAGGAGTATGATTGGTGTATCCCGATTGATAGGGTTAGGAATGAAGTGGTGAGAGCAAGAATGGGTGTGAGGAGAGAAATTGCAGCCAGAGTATATACAAATGTTCTGAGATGGTTTGGCCATGTGGAAAGGATGGATGATGAAAGGCTGCTGAAAAAGGTGATGAATGCGAGAGTTGATGGGAGAAATGCTAGAGGGAGGCCTAGGTTTGGATGGATGGATGGAGTAAGGAGAGCCCTGAATAACAGGAGGATGGATGTGAGGGAAGCAAGCGAGCGTGCTAGGAATAGGAATGAGTGGCGAGCGATTGTGACGCAGCTCTGATGGGCATCTGCTGTTACCACGGGGCTGCATCTTACAGAGGTAGCCCTGTGGTAGGGGCAGTTGGAAGAGTTGGCAGTTGTGAAGTGACACAGATTGTGGAAGATCCGGGAGGATGTGCTGTGGCACTCCTGCAGTGCCATCTGAAAGGTCACTAGCTCCCTCGTCATTGCTCATAGAGTAAAGTAATCCCCTTATTGTTTTCCTTTCTTGTTGTCGGCTACCCCCCAATTAAAGGGGGAAACAGCCAAGGTAGATATATATGTGTATATATATATATATATATATATATATATATATATATATATATATATATAATATATATATATATATATATATATTTTATGATTGTGACACCAGGACGGGCCAAAAAAAATTATAAAATAAAACAGCCCTCATCAGGCCTGGGCATGAAGAATACATAAAGTAAAGAGAAACATAGATGGAGAGTATAATGACTTGTCAGATGTGATAGGATAATAAAAGATGTGTGATGAATATACAAGAACATTCAGTGTAGCTGTAGGCATAGAAAAAGAACCGTAACTGAAGGAAGACTTAACATCGAACTGTCCTGGACAGACCTATTTAAGTTAAAAAAACCTTCATCTATATATATATATATATGTATATATATATATATATATATATATATATATATATATATATATATATATATATATATATATATATATATATATATATATATATATATATATATATATATATATATATATATATATATATATATATATATATATATATATATATATAGTATATATATATATATATATATATATATATATATATATATATATATATATATATATATATATATATATATATATATATATATATATTTCGGATCCTAACTGGATCCCTTCTCAAGCACAACTGAGACAAAATAACAAAGAAGGAGGAGACATAAACAAAAGGACTCATGAGACCTGAGGGATTAAAAATTTTTATGATAACAGGACAGGTCTAATCCAAACGAATTATCCTCAAGAAGCCGCCAAGATCATTAAACCATTAACAAAGAAAAATGTTAATCCTTAAAATGATAAATGATCTGAAAGAAGATAGCCCCCAACATATTATTATAATTAAAAGAATATTAATAAATATGCACATATAGATATACACATGTAACAATATCTGTACACACATCCTCATATACAAGAGCATACAAAATTAATTACATATATAAATCCTAATACAATCAAAATACACAATAACGACTACAATCTGGTTGGGGGTTTATCTTGAGGGATAACTTCGTTGAGGCAGCGCTTCAGGAGGGCTTTATCAATTATGTCAGGGGTCCATTGCCCCCTAGATAGATTAAAATTGTCCTTCATTTCAATGAGGGAAGATTCCACTATTTTCCGTTTGAATTGACAGGTACTTTTAAATAGCATAGTGGATTAAATTTTGCATTAAAACCAGGGAAAAATAATTTTCTTGATTATATAGTCGGTTTTGATAAGTATTGTGCTAATAATAGTTTTGATAGAAATAGTATGTGCTTAAAGGGGGTTATTCTTAATTTGCTTGATAAAGTCGATAGTAAGGGTTCACTTCCTAGAAGATTTCTCTTGGCTATTAAGTCGCTTAAACATAAAGATGATATCATTATACCTAAATCTGATAAGGGGGGGAAACTCGTACTTTTGAATAAAGACTGTTATATAGGTAAAGCTATGCAACTCCTTAATGACTCCAATACTTATGAGAAACTTTCTAAAAATCCATTAGTAAATGTTGCTGCCACTTTCAATAAAAATGTTCGGGACATAGCTCAGTCAAAATGTGATAGGGAGGTCCTTGAGAAATTTAAAGTTATTAATCCTCAACTCCCGTATTTTTATGGCTTGCCCAAAACCCATAAGGAAAATATTCCTCTGCGTCCTATTGTTTCATGCCGCGACTCTTTCACTTCAAAACTTGCTAAATGGTTAGCCAGCTTACTATCCCCATATCTAGGTAAATTTTCCCAAGCGCACCTAAAGCATTCAGAGGATTTCATTCAGAGATTTAGGTTATCCAATGTTCCAATGAATGGGGTTAAATTACTCAGTCTTGATGTAGAATCACTTTTTACAAATGTCCCAATAGATTCTGTACTTAATTTCCTTGCTAAGAAACTTGAAACCTTTAAAAAGGATTTCCCCTTACCCATAGCAAAAATGATCAAATTAATCAGACTCTGCATGAGTACTAATGTCTTTTCTTTCAATGGCAATTTTTATAGGCAAAAGTTCGGTTGTAGTATGGGAAGTCCTTTGTCTCCAATTTTAGCCAATTTGTATATGGAATATTTTGAAACTGAGCTGAGAGAAATCAAACCTCCCAACATGATTTGGCTGCGCTATGTTGATGACATTTTTAGTTATTGGGATGATGCCTGGGGTACCTTTAACGAATTTGTAGCACAATTAAATAGTTTAGTTCCTTCCATTAAATTTAAAGTAGAATGGGAAAATGAAAACCAAATGTCTTTCCTTGATGTCCTCATTGTTAGAGATTCTTTGGGTTACAACATTAAAGTCTATAGAAAATCCACCCACTCTGCGTCTTATGTGCACTTTTATAGTTATCATGAAGAAAAAGTAAAATTAGGCAGAGCTTCGAATTTATTCCTTAGAGCCCTCCGGATTTGCAGCTCTAATTATTTAGAACATGAAATTCAAACGGTTTATTCTCAGCTTGACCAACTTTGTTATCCTCCCTTTTTCTTAGACAAAGCTCTGCAGAAAGCTAAACAGGTTTATTACAATCCTCACAGGACCCCCAAAGAGAATAATTTCAACAAAATCCTCCTTCCTTTTCACCAAAAGCTAGGCGTCATAAATGATGCATTAGGTAAACAGTCTCCATTCACTTTTAACTATCCCACCACTTTAAGAAAAGAATTAGTTAACGTTAGCCAAAACAAAAAAGAAGTTAATGCAGGAGTATACCAAATAAGCTGTAATGATTGCAATAGAGTGTACATAGGACAAACAGGCCGCTGTCTATCCCAGAGAGTCTTAGAACACAAGAGAGCAGTAAGATATAATCAAGAAAATTCAGCTATTTTTACCCACATCAATGAACATAATCATCGGATTGATTGGAGTGGTGCCACTATGCTATTTAAAAGTACCTGTCAATTCAAACGGAAAATAGTGGAATCTTCCCTCATTGAAATGAAGGACAATTTTAATCTATCTAGGGGGCAATGGACCCCTGACATAATTGATAAAGCCCTCCTGAAGCGCTGCCTCAACGAAGTTATCCCTCAAGATAAACCCCCAACCAGATTGTAGTCGTTATTGTGTATTTTGATTGTATTAGGATTTATAAGAACATAAGAACATAAGAATAGAGGACACTGCAACATGCCTACTGGCACACACGAGGCAGCTCCATTTTTGTATTGTATTTTCAGCATGTCTAACCTATTCTATTCTACTCTACTTATTTATTCTGTTTTTCTTTTTATGATTTTTCTAATAAGCACTAACCTATTCATAACCACCCTACCTCTGTCATATGTCTATCTAATCTACATTTGAAGGTGTCTAAGGTATTGACATTTACTATCATACTAGGAAGCTTGTTCCATGCATCAGCTACTCTATTACCAAACCAATTTTTACCAATTTCCCTTCTGAACCTAAATTTATCAAGCTTACATCCATTATTACGAGTTCTGGTTTGATCATGAATTTTTAAAACTTTATTAATATCTCCCTTGTTAATCCCTTTAAACCATTTATACACTTCAATCATATCCCCCCTAACTCTTCGCCTCTCTAGAGAATGTAGATTAAGTTTTTTTAATCTGTCCTCATATGGTAGATTTCTGATATTGTGTATCATCTTGGTCATTCTTCGTTGCACTCTCTCCAAGGATTCAATTTCCATTCTATAATAGGGTGACCAGAATTGCACAGCATAATCTAAATGGGGCCTAACTAATGCAAGATAGAGCTGCAAAATAACTTTTTCCGTCCTATTGCTGACGCTTCTTGAGATAAATCCTAAAATTCTGTTTGCTTTATTTCTCACTGCTGTGCATTGCTCTCTTGGCTTAAGACTACTACTCACAAGAACTCCCAAATCCCTTTCACACTGAGAACTCATGATTTCATGGTTATTTAGCTTATAACTAGTATTGTCTTTTATAGTACCCATTTTAACTACTTTACATTTTTCAACATTAAATTCCATTTGCCATTTGTCCGACCATTCAGATAATCTATTTAGATCTTCCTGTAAAGCATGAATGTCTTCTTTTCCATTTATAGTTTTACCTATTTTAGTGTCGTCTGCGAATTTACTTAGGTTACTACTGATATCCGAATCCAGATCATTTAGATATACGATGAATAATAGAGGACCCAGTACCGAGCCTTGTGGTACCCCGCTTGTAACCGAGCCCCACTCTGATTTCTCTCCATTTATGCAAACCCTCTGTTTTCTGTCTTTTAACCATTGTTTGATCCATCTGAGCACAGCTCCTCCTATACCATGAGCTTCCAGCTTTTTAACTAATCTTTTGTGAGGAACTCTATCAAAAGCTTTGCTAAAATCTAGATATATTGTATCATATTCTTTGCCACAATCTACTGCCTCGTAAACTTCTGAATAAAAAGACAGTAAGTCTGTAAGGCACGAAAAACCCTTAAGAAACCCGTGTTGTGAAAGTTTTATCAGTCTGTGTAATTCTAGATGTGCCCTTATTTTATTTGCAATTATGGATTCTAGAATCTTACCCACTGTTGACGTTAAACTTACCAGCCTATAATTATTCTTTTTAACACGTTCTCCTTTTTTAAATATTGGTACCACATCTGCCAATTTCCACTCCATGGGTACCGATCCTAATTTTATTGAATTATTAAATAATGCAGTTAGAGGACAACTAAGCTCTTCCTTGCATTCCTTTAATATTCTAGCATATATTCCATCAGGTCCCGGAGATTTATGAGCCTTTAATTTATCTATTTCTTTTATTACCTCCTCTCTCGTAATATTTATTGAACTAAGTATATTATCGGGACTGTCTCTGTAAATGGATTCTACTTCCGGAATATTTTCCAAGTTTTCATTTGTAAATACAGATAAGAAATAATCATTTAAACATGTACACATCACTTTATCGTCATCTGTGATATGGCCATTGGCTACTTCAATTGGTCCGACTTTTTCCTTAAATTTTGTTTGATAATGTTGATAAAACCCCTTAGGATTTTCTTTAGCTTCTCCTGCTATTCTAAGTTCGTATTTTCTTTTCGACTCTCTAACTATCTTTTTAACTTCCCTGTTTAACTGTATATATTGCTGCCTCACCTGCTCTTCACCTCTTTTTAGTTTCCTGTATATTCCTCTTTTAATACCTATAAGATTCTTTATTCTATTGTTCATCCATTTAGGGTCATTTTTTCTTGATCTGCAATGTTTCATGGGAATATAGTCTCTCTGACTATTCTTAAGAGTCATGACAAAATTGTTATATTCCTCATCCAAATTTATATTAACTGACGGGCTGCTGTTCTTTCCTGTGAGAGAATTTAATGTATTGATCTTATCTTGTGATAATCCTTGGCATGTGGTACCCAAATTTCGGGGTAATCCGCTACCTGCGACCTGACCTGCTGGATTAACTACCCACATCTGTACCCCAGAAATCCCTTCCCATACCTCATTAGATAATTTAGTTTTTAAACCCTCAAAATCTCCTGCTCTAAAGTTTGGAACAATATTCTTATTTTCCTTTATAGTTTCCTTGAAAATTATGTTAATTTAATGGAATCATGGTCACTGTTGCCCAATTTTTCACCAACTTCTAAATTTGTAACCATATTCTCTCTATTACTAAGAACTAAATCTAGTGTATTCACCCCCCGTGTTGCTTCATGTACATGCTGAGAAAGGAAATTGTCTTGTACTACTTCCAAAAACTCCTTAGAGCTACTATCACCTGTTATGGTTTCCCAGTTAATATGTCTAAAATTAAAATCGCCTACAATGCAAACTCTATTTGACCTGCTCACTTTAGAAATTTCATCGTATATAACTTGCGACTCTATATTATCTAGATCAGGTGGTCTGTAGACTACTCCTACAACTAGACTTTCTATATTATTTTTAATTTCAACCCATAAGGTTTCTGAATTTAGATTTGTCTTAATTCCAGACTTAATGCAGCTTCTGAGGCTATCTTTAATATACATAATTACCCCTCCCCCTCTTTTATCTGCACTACGATCAGCATTATAAAGTTTATATCCTGTAATTATGTACTCAGCTTTAAGGTGTTTGCTTTCTAATTTAATCCAACTTTCACTAATGCATATTATATCCGGTCTCTCACTACATACTATGGCTCTCAGTTCTTCTATCTTGTTACCTAAACTACGGCTATTTGTATATGTATTTCATTTTGTATGCTCTTGTATATGGGGATGTGTGTACAGATATTGTTACATGTGTATATCTATATGTGCATATTTATTAATATTCTATTAATTATAATAATATGTTGGGGGCTATCTTCTTTCAGATCATTTATCATTTTAAGGATTAACATTTTTCTTTGTTAATGGTTTAATGATCTTGGCGGCTTCTTGGTTGAGGATAATTCGTTTGGATTAGACCTGTCCTGTTATCATATAAATTTTTAATCAAACAGGTCTCATGAGTCCTTTTGTTTATGTCTCCTCCTTCTTTGTTATTTTGTCTCAGTTGTGCTTGAGAAGGGATCCAGCTAGGATCCGAAATATAGCATTGTTTTATAAGTTTTGTTTCACTGATGGGCTTCCTTACTATTTAGTGTTGTATGCTAACAGTTTGTACTTATATATAAATATATATATATATATATATATATATATATATATATATATATATATATATATATATATATATATATATATATATATATATATATATATATATATATATATATATATATATATATATATATATATATATATATATATATATATATATATATACATACATACATACATACATACACACATAAATCTTGACCCACACAGTGGTGAGGACCCATTCGGGGCAAGATTCCTAGATTGCGTACAAGGGAATTTCCTACACCAACATGTAATGGAACCAACAAGGGCCAGGGGTGGGGATGAGCCATCACTACTTGATCTAGTGTTCACAGATAATGTGTTGGATATTGAAAAAATTGAGTATGAACCACCAATTGGAAAGAGTGACCACTGTGTGTTGTTGATGGAGTATATCATTGAAGATATTCTTCCTGAGAGTAGAGGCACTGAGGACATGAGGAGGAACTATCCGAAAGGAGATTACATCAAAATGAATGAGCTTTTTGCAGTTATTGACTGGAGAACCTTATTTTACAACAAATCTGTACAAGAAATGTATGACAGCTTTTGTGAGAAATATGGGAAGATAGTAGATTGCTGCATACCTGTCACCAAAGTAGGTGTAATTCATGCCAGAGAGAAATGGTTCGATAAAGGGTGTAAAAGAACTAAGGAGTGGAGAGACAAATGCTGGAAAAGGTATAGGAGGAGAATAAACATAAATGCCTGGCAAACCTACAAAAGAGCAAGAAATGACTACCTAAGTAAAAGGAGAGAGGCAGAGAGAGACTATGAGAGGGACATCACCAGGAAAGCTAAAGAAAATCCCAAGCTTTTCCACAGCTTTATCAGAGGAAAACTGAAGGTAAAAGAACAGGTTTTAAGGCTAAAGAGAGCGGATGGAAGCATCACTGAGACGGATGAAGAGATCTGCAAAGAATTGAACAAGGAGTTTCAGTCAGTATTGACAGTAGAAAATACCCCACCCCCTCAGATTGCAGTGATAGAAGCTCAAGGGCCGGTATTAGAGAACATCAACCTTACAGCCACAGAGGTATGCAAAGCGCTGATGGATTTAGATGTTCATAAAGCTACAGGTCCTGATGACATATCCCCTCATGTGCTTAAAAAATGCGCAAACTCAATATCAGTGGCACTAAGTATCATATTTAAAAAGTCACTGGAGTCAGGGGAGATTCCAAGATGCTGGAAACAAGCAAATGTGATACCTATCTTCAAAAAGGGAAGGAAGGATACGGCTCCAAACTATAGACCAGTTTCCTTGACCAGCATAGTTTGCAAAGTTATGGAGAAACTACTAAGGAAACATATCTCTCTTCACTTGGAATCCAACTTTTTGTCAGTGAGGCAACATGGCTTCAGAGAAGGTAGATCAACAGTAACAAACTTATTAGAATTTTATGATGAGGTAAGCCGAATCTTACAGGAAAGAGAGGGCTGGGCAGATTGCATATTCCTAGACTTCCAGAAAGCGTTTGACACTGTTCCTCATGGGAGACTTATTAGGGAGCTGCAATCAATGGCTAGAATAGGTGGAAATGTTTTGGAATGGCTAAAAACTTACTTAGAAGGAAGGGAACAGAGGGTTAGAGTAAGACACCCAGTGTCTGAATGGAGAAGAGTTAGTAGTGGAGTTCCACAGGGTTCAGTTTTAGGGCCACTTTTGTTACTTGTATATGTAAATGACCTACCAGAGTCTGTAAATTCATTCATGCATATGTTTGCAGATGATGCAAAGATTGTGAAGAAAGGAAAAAACGAGAACAATGGTAGAGAACTTCAGGAGGATCTAAATAATCTGCATGAGTGGTCAGAAAAGTGGCTAATGAAATTCAATACTTCAAAATGTAAGGTAATGAGAATGGGTACAAGTGCAAGAAGGCCCAAGCTTGACTACTCGGTGGCTGGAGTACAACTTCAAGAGACAGAAAATGAGAGAGATCTAGGAGTAAACATAATGGCAGATTTGTCTCCAGAAATACATATAAATGGCATAATAAGGGCAGCATATGCATTCTTATCAAATGTAAGGTTAGCCTTCAGGCACATGGACAAGGATATGTTCAGAAATATTTATGTAACCTATGTGAGGCCAAAACTCGAATATGCAGCCCCCTTTTGGAATCCGCACTTGAAAAAGCACATAGCTAAACTTGAAAAAGTTCAAAGACATGCCACGAAACTGGTGCCAGAAATACGCAATCTCAGTTATGATGAGAGGCTGAGGGAATTAGACTTACCATCACTCGAAGCTAGAAGAGTGAGGGGGGATATGGTGACAGTCTTTAAATTCCTTCATGGTTATGATAGAGTGGATAGGGATTGATATTTTGATATGGCTGGCTCTAGAACTAGAGGTCATAGTTTGAAGCTTCGTAAGAAAACTTCTTTGCAGGATGTAAGGAAATACTTTTTCAGTGTAAGAGTAGTTGATAATTGGAATTGGCTAAGTGAGGAGATAGTTAATGCTATCTCAATCCATAGTTTTAAGGACAGGTATGATAAGTATCACTAAGTATAAAATGGAACCGATGAGGAGACGGGAAGATACGAGCTTTGGTCTCTTTCCCGTAAACACAATTAGGTAATCACAATTAGGTAATCACAATTAGGTAATCACATACATACATACATACATACATACATACATATATATATATATATATATATATATATATATATATATATATATATATATATATATATATATATATGTATATATATATATATATATATATATATATATATATATATATATATATATATATATATATATATATATATATATATATATATATATATATATATATATATATATATATATATATATATATATATATATATATATATATATATATATATATATATATATATATATATATATATATATATATATATATATATATATATACATATATATATATATATATATATATATATATATATATATATATATATATATATATATATATATATATATATATGAGTATAGTCATCAACCTTCTGTTTGCCCAATTTGTCAGTGGGAGCTTCATCTGTTTTCTAAAACAGTGGCAATATGTGGCAGAAAAACTCATATAATAATCAGTTCAACTTATGTCTCATCAGTATTTATGCAATATCTGCATGAAAAACTCATCGTATGTAATTAATCTTGTGCACATTTATCATATAGAAAATTTGCAAAGTGGTCTAAAAAGAGTCAATGATTATAATACTCTGTCAACATAGAGGAATAATATGGTTCAGTATGTAAAGGGTAATGGAGGATGAGAGAGAGAGAGAGAGAGAGAGAGAGAGAGAGAGAGAGAGAGAGAGAGAGAGAGAGTGAGAGAGAGAGAGAGAGAGAGAGAGTGAGAGAGAGAGAGAGAGAGAGAGAGAGAGAGAGAGAGAGAGAGAGAGAGAGAGAGAGAGAGAGAGAGAGAGAGAGAGAGAGAGAGAGAGAGAGAGAGAGAGAGAGAATATATTTTTCTTAAAAAAATTTAGAATTTTTGCTTATAGGGCCCTTATTTATGACTTGAGAGAGAGAGAGAGAGAGAGAGAGAGAGAGAGAGAGAGAGAGGAGAGAGAGAGAGAGAGAGAGAGAGAGAGAGAGAGAGAGAGAGAGAGAGAGAGAGAGAGAGAGGAATATATTTTTTTTTAAATAAATGTATAATTTTCGTTTTTGGGGCCCTTTTTTATGACTTGACTTCCTGCCCAACAATACAAGGGGACAGAGAGCAAGTGCAATAATTTTCTAGGGTCTAAAAATAATAAAAACAAAATAACTTTGTCTACAAATAAAGAAGCATCGAAGCATAAATCCATTCTTTTTCAGTTTAACATTGCAATTAACGTTAGTGAAATACTCAGACACATACTTGTCTATTATGACAATCTTTTCTCTTTCTATAACTCAGAGGGTTGAGTTGAAGCACACACCTGCTATAAGTCAACATACCTCTGATGAAATTAAAACAAAATACTGCAATCATATGTGATAATTATATTTAATAAAATATGAAACTCTTGGAAGCTTAACAAGAATAGTAAATTAACAATATTTTACACTAAAGCTGATATCTCAAAAGAATTTTCTTATTTTTATTTATTTATCTCTACTACTATCAACAAAATTTCGATTATCTTAATTAACTCAATTGCAATTATAAGTTTCATGATAATGATAGTAAGTAACAATAATTATCTCTTGATAAGTCTTTCAAAATCTTTTTTAATTATAATATATCAAAGGGATAAAGATTTTTCAACATAAAAAATATATATATAAAAAAACGTGTATCTGAAAAAATATAAAACGTTTGACTCTGTGTGTACAGTAATAAAATTAAAAATAAAATTTCATTTGCAACATTAAAGAATGAATTTTGCTTAAGTTTCATTATCTCTTAGGGAGTTGTACATGAAAAATTAATATATATATATATTCTTCTACGATCTCAAATTTTATTTTTTTGAGTGACTATTCAACAGAATTACCTCAGGAGACAGGGGAGTTATATATTTTTTCTCCTTTACATACTTACAATCGGGTAGGTATTTAACTAACTTCTTTTTTACTCTTTCCTTTTCCTACCCCAAAAATACTGCTCAATATCTGTCTTCTGGACTTCAAATGGCTAGCTTTTGCGGGAAGTTCTTGCCTGTAGGTGCTGTTCCTCCCCTGTCTCTTTGGTTTTTGGATCAACTTCATCTCTTTCAAATACAGAAAATGGCTGTTTAACATTCTTGTTGTAAGTTCTTGTGAATTTACACTCCCTTCTTCATGACCAAGCTGATATAATTGTGACAAACATTATCATGGCTAAAACTTTCAAAGTTTTATTTTAAACACTTAACATAATCTTTCGGACAAATAATGTATATACTGCAGCTAGAAACAAAAATAAAGAATCATTCAGAGATTCATGTCCTTTATCACTTAATATCTATCTTGGGATTCTCGAAAATCGAATAATAATCTCGTTGGAGGAGTAGGGGATGAAACAAAAATAAAATAAAATCTGCATCTCAACCATATCTGGGCAGGTTGAAAATGACGTTGACTCAAAAATACCTCTGAATAGACATCGCACCAATTACCTCACCCCCCATTAATACAACATGCATTTGGCCTGCATAAAGACACTGTGATGCAGGGGAAGAATCCTCGCAGACTCTATCCCCATCTTGCCCCTAACAGACTTTCCCGTGATTCCACCCACGAAAACAACCCCCCCATTATACCCCGGTCAGGCATACCCATTCTCTCCCGCACTCGCCGCTTTCAAAACACCCACCCCCTTTCTCTCTTCTAGTCACTATGCGATTTACTGAACATGCGTTCTCTTCCCCGTCACTCTGAAGGAGTGTGTGTGAAACCGCATTAATACAAATAATTGAACACCCTTCAAACGGAATTACTCGTTATATTATTAAAAATTGCAACAAAAATGGAGTTTATTACCGCTTATAGCTATTAGTACAAATTATCCATGTTAGTAATGGGTACAGAAATTTTACTATTATTAAGTTACTAGAACCATACCCCTCTTATATGCGGGGTGGCTGA
>JAXCGZ010022892.1:72500-87500 GCA_037179515.1 Halocaridina rubra
TGGTAAGAAAACTTCTTTGCAGGATGTAAGGAAATACTTTTTCAGTGTAAAAGTAGTTGATAATTGGAATTCGCTAAGCAAGGAGGTAGTTAATGCTATCTCAATCCATAGTTTTAAGGACAGGTATGATAAGTATCACTAAGTATAAAATGGAAGCGATCAGGAGACGGGAAGATACGAGATTTGGGCTCTTTCCCGTAAACACAATTAGGTAATCACAATTAGGTAATCACACAAAAGATCAAAAACTTGTTGTTAGAGGCAAGAAGGTTAAATGAGGAAAGAAATGAAGAGAAGAAAAATTTCCATTTTAGAGTTCTTCCAGACAAAGGGGAGATAAAGAAGATAATGACAGAAGATCAGGGGATGGGGCCTCATTAAGATTGTTATGCACAAATGCTGATGGATTAGTTGGTAAGGCAGTAGAATTAAAAGATAGGATTCACAACAGTAAGGCAGATATAGTAGCAATTACAGAGACTAAGTTGAGTGAGGACATAAACAGTGTCACAGTTTTTCCTAAGGGCTTCAGAATATTAAGGGTTGAAAGATCTGAGAGGACTGGTGGAGGGATAGCACTGCTCATAAGAGAAAGGATTCAAGTTGAAGAAATAAACTTGACTAAAGAAAGTGAGTTCAAGGAATTTCTTGTTGCTCGCATAAATACTTGGTCAGAGAGCATTATAATAACTGTTGTATATAACCCACCAAGGAACCAAAATAGGTTAGAAGTTTATGAGGAAAGTCATATAGGTACTATTGAAGTCATAAACTCAGTTGTTAACATGGCACGGGAGAGAAAATGTAGAATTTTGATTATGGGAGAGTTTAATCATAATGAGATAGATTGGATAAAACTTGACCCACACAGTGGTGAGGACTCATTTGGGGCAAGATTCCTAGATTGCGTACAAGGGAATTTCCTACACCAACATGTAATGGAACCAACGAGGGCCTGGGGTGGGGATTAGCCATCACTACTTGATCTAGTATTCACAGATAATGTGTTGGATATTGAAAAAATTGAGTGTGAACCACCAATTGGAAAGAGTGACTACTGTGTGTTGTTGATGGAGTATATCATTGAAGATATTCTGTCTGAGAGTAGAGGCACTGAGGACATGAGGAGGAGCTATCCGGAAGGAGATTACATAAAAATGAATGAGCATTTTGCAGTTATTGACTGGAAAACCTTATTTTACAACAAATCTGTACAAGAAATGTATGACATCTATTGTGAGAAATATGGGAAGATAGTAGATTGCTGCATACCTGTCACCAAAGTAGGTGTAATTCATGCCAGAAAGAAATGGTTCGATAATGAGTGTAAAAGAGCTAAGGAGTGGAGAGACAAATGCTGGAAAAGGCATAGGAGGAGAAAAGAGCAAGAAATGATCACCTAAGTAAAGGAAGAGAGGCAGAGAGAGACTATGAGAGGGACATCACCAGGAAGGCTAAAGAAAATCCCAAGCTTTTCTACAGCATTATCAGAGGAAAACTGAAGGTAAAAAGAACAGGTTTTAAGGCTAAAGAGAGCGGATGGAAGCATCACTGAGATGGATGAAGAAATTTGCAAAGACTTAAACATGGAGTTTCAGTCAGTATTTACAGTATAAAATACCCCCACCCCCTCATATTGCAGAGATAGAAGCTCAAGGGCCAGTATTAGAGAACATCAACCTTACAGCCACAGAGGTATGCAAAGTGCTGATGGATTTAGATGTTCATAAAGCTACAGGTCCTTATGATATATCCCCTCATGTACTTAAAAATGCGCAAACTCAATATAAGTGGCACTAAGTATCATATTTAAAAAGTCACTGGAGTCAGGGGAGATTCCAAGACGCTGGAAACAAGCAAACGTGATACCTATCTTCAAAAAGGGAAGGAAGGATACGGCTCCAAACTATAGACCAGTTTCCTTGACCAGCATATTTTGAAAAGTTATGGAGAAACTACTAAGGAAACATATCTCTCTTCACGTGGAACCCTTCAACTTTTTGTCAGTGAGGCAACATGGCTTCAGAGAAGGTAGATCAACAGTAACAAACTTATAAGAATATTATGATGAGGTAAGCCGAATCTTTCAGGAAAGAGAGGGCTGGGCAGATTGCATATTCCTAGACTTCCAGAAAGCGTTTGACACTGTTCCACATGGGAGACTTATTAGGAAGCTGCAATCAATGGCTACAATAGGTGGAAATGTCTTAGAATGGATAAAAACTTACTTAGAAGGAAGGGAACAGAGGGTTAGAGTAAGACACTCAGTGTCTGAATAGAGAATAGTTAGTAGTGGAGTTCCACAGGGTTCAGTTTTAGAGCCACTTTTGTTCCTTGTATATGTAAATGACCTACCAGAGTCTGTAAATTCATTCATGAATATGCTTGCAGATGATGCAGAGATTGTGAAGAAAGCAGGAAACGAAAACAATGGTAGAGAACTTCAGGAAGTTCTAAATAGTCTGCATGAGTGGTCAAAAAAGTGGCTAATGAAATTCAATACTTCAAAATGTAAGGTAATGAGAATGGGTACAAGTGCAAGAAGGCCCAAGCTTGACTACTCAGTGGCTGGAGTACAACTTCAAGAGACAGAAAATGAGAGAGATCTAGGAGTATAAATACTGTCAGGTTAGTCTCCAGAAATACATATAAATGGCATTGTAACGGCAGCATATGCATTCTTATCAAATGTAAGGGTAGCCTTCAGGCACAAGGACAAGGAAATGTTCAGAAATATTTATGTAACCTATATGAGGCCAAAGCTTGAATATGTAGCCCCCTTTTGGAATCCGTACTTGAAAAAGCACATATCTAAGCATGAAAAAGTTCAAACACATGCAACGAAACTGATGACAGAAATACGCAATCTCAGTTATGATGAGAGGCTGAGGCAATTAGACTTACCACCACTCGATGCTAGAAGATTAAGGGGGGATATGGTGACAGTCTTTAAATTCCTTCGTGGTTATGATAGAGTGGATAGGGATCGATATTTTGATATGGCTGGCTCTAGGTCATAGTTTGAAGTTTCGTTAGAAAACTTCTTTGCAGGATGTAAGGAAATAATTTTTCAGTGTAAGAGTAGTTGATAATTGGAATACGCTAAGCGAGGAGGTAGTAATGCTATTTGAATCCATAGTTTTAAGGACAGGTAAGATAAGTATCACTAAGTACAAAATGGAACCGATCAGGAGTCGGGAAGATATGAGCTTTGGGCTCTTTGCCATAAACACAATTAGGTAGTAACAATTAGGTAATCACACACACACACACACACACACACACACACATATATATATATATATATATATATATATATATATATATATATATATATATATATATATATATATATATATATATATATATATATACTCCTCTTCTTCTTCGCCTACATCTTTTCCCACTTTTATGTGGGGTCGATGTTTCTGGCCAGTATTCTCCATTTGTTTCTGTCCCATACCTCATTATATATATATATATATATATATATATATATATATATATATATATATATATATATATATATGTATATATATATATATATATATATATATATATATATATATATATATATATATATATATATATATATATATATATATATATATATATATATATATATATATATATATATATGATATATATATATATATATATATATATATATATATATATATATATATATATATATATATATATATATATATATATATATATATATATATATATATATATATATATATAACCAATTAAGCACATTACATATGTGAAAACATGAATCATTTTTTACCCCGACCGGGACTCGAACCTAGGACTTATGATTACTAAGTCAAGGCGCTACCGCTACACCACAGAAGGTTTAAAGGAATCCAACCTTATAGCTTATATCTGCTATACTTAGGAATGAACGCATTCTAACTGAATGCCACTATGTTCATATTACAGATTCCCCAACCTCACTCGTGGCTTCATTTTAGAATTTAATTCAATTCCCAATCTCATTCGGGCCATGAAATAACCAATTAAGCACATTACATATGTGAAAACATGAATCATTTTTTACCCCGACCGGGACTCGAACCTAGGACTTATGATTACTAAGTCAAGGCGCTACCACTACACCACAGAAGGTTAAAAGGAAGCCAACCTTATAGCTCATATCTGCTATACTTAGGAATGAACGCATTCTAACTGAATGCCACTATGTTCATATTACAGATTCCCCAACCTCACTCTTGGCTTCATTTTAGCATTTAATTCTATTCCCAATCTCATTCGGGCCATGAAATAACCAATTAAGCACATTACATATGTGAAAACATGAATCATTTTTTACCCCGACCTTGACTTAGTAATCATAAGTCCTAGGTTCGAGTCCCGGTCGGGGTAAAAAATTATTCATGTTTTGACATATGTAATGAGCTTAATTGGTTATTTCATGGCCCGAATGAGATTGGGAATTGAATTAAATGCTAAAATGAAGCCACGAGTGAGGTAGGGGAATCTGTAATATGAACATAGTGGCATTCAGTTAGAATGCGTTCATTCCTAAGTATAGCAGATATAAGCTATAAGGTTGGATTCCTTTTAACCTTCTGTGGTGTAGTGGTAGCGCCTTGACTTTGTAATCATAAGTCCTAGGTTCGAGTCCCGGTCTGGGTAAAAAATGATTCATGTTTTCACATATGTAATGTGCTTAATTGGTTATTTCATGGCCCGAATGAGATTGGGAATTGAATTAAATGCTAAAATGAAGCCACGAGTGAGGTTGGGGAATCTGTAAAATGAACATAGTGGCATTCAGTTAGAATACGTTCATTCCTAAGTATAGCAGATATAAGCTATAAGGTTGGATTCCTTTTAACCTTCTGTGGTGTAGTGGTAGCGCCTTGACTGAGTAAACATAAGTCCTAGGTTCGAGTCCCGGTCGGGGTAAAAAATGATTCATATATATATATATATATATATAAATATATATATATATATATATATATATATATATATATATATATATATATATATATATATATATATATATATATATATATATATATGTATATAATGTGTGTGAGTGTGCGTGAGACAGTTACCCTTAGGCTAGGAAAGTTGAATTCTAAAATCACTGGTATATGTTTAATTTTACACCTCAATTAAAAAAAAAAAAAAAAATATATATATATATATATATATATATATATATAATATATATATATATATATATATATATATAATATAACATTTTGATAATTGAAATTATTGATAAATCATGACTTTCACATCCTCATTAAAGAAAAAAAATATTAAGAAATATATGATAACATTCGGTTAGGTTTGGTTAGCGTACATTAAAAACGTGTCGATAATTTAAATAAATGGCTAAGTGTTTCCTATTAAACACTCAAATTTGGATTAAATTCTAATGCAATTTATGATAGCATTATGTTGGCCCTTAGTAGAAAAGGGAGTCTGTGACGTAAAAGAGGTCTGGTCAGTCCAGTCGTAGTTATGAGGTGAGTTGATAATTGTAATTCTAAGGAAGGGGGGCTAGAATACTTCTTCCGTGTTCCCCTTCGTGTCGTAAGAGTCGACTAAATGGCATGGAGTGAGCGCTCTGGAGGTCCCCTCCTCTGTATTTTCTCTTCCCAAAGAGTCAGAGCATTTTGCGTTGACTCAGCCACTCCTCTTATAAGGGGAGAAATGACTCATGTATAGAGGTAAATGTTTACTTTCAAACCCTTATTTAGTAATAAATTCCCATGAAATATATGGTTAACTTAGGAAAAGTTAGGAAATTTATGGTTGTTAGGAAATATATGGTTACATTAGTTATAGTAGCTTATCCCTTGTTGAGGAAACAAATCATAAGTAAAATTATTGATTTTTTCTTTATTGTTTATAAGGCAAGGTTAGGTTGAGATACGTTAGGTTAAAGTTAGTTGGATTAGCTCACCACAAGTTGAGTAACGAATATCTTACTGCTTTTTTTTTGTTTATTAGGTCAGGCTAGGTTAGAATAGGATAGGTTAAGTTAATTAAAGTTGCTCACCTTTAGTTGAGCAACGAGTTTATAACTGAATTTACCCGTTTTTTTTTTTATTTTCGGTCTTTTCATATCTCTCGCTGGAAACAGTCAAAGCCAACATTTAATTAATTATGGACTGCCCTAGCGCAATGGATAGAGCGCTCGACTCGGAACAGATAAACTCGCAGTCGAACCCACTGCGAGTCGTCCAGCCTTAACTCCTCAGCCGCAACCTCTCTGTGTCCCTATTCGAATTGGGAATAATACCGACATATAAAACGGCAAACAACAAAAACAGTAAAATAATAACAGCAACAACAACAACAACAACAACACCAACAACAAACAAAAACAACGGCAACAACATTATCTTGTAAATGTGCATAGAATGCAAAAAAGGAGACTGGATTAAGAGAGCATTTATTTTTTATATTTATTCAGATAACTGTACATGGGGACATGTGCACATGGGCACTCCCAGTGATATTGCAGTTAATAAACATTAAAATCTATTTGGTTATGTATAAATAAAATATTAATAGAATTTGAAATTAATTTTAAATATCATAGCAAGTAATTAATTAATAATTCAATATAGTGTAATAATTGATTGATGGCAGAAGAGCATTTTGCGATTATTAATTAAGAGTAATATTATTATGGTTTACATGTATTAATAGCAGATGAGCACTGTGATCATTAATTAAGAGTAATATTTGTAACAATATTTTCAATAGCCCTTGTTGAGTGCTATCATCTAAATTAAGTTTCCACTTTCCCACAGTACTACTGCAGACATTTTGAAGCAGATATAGAATAACAATTTTCATGTTAGAGTAATAAGTAGGTACATATACATATGCATGCATTAATTAGATGAGCAATAGAAATGCCGCTGGGGCTTCATATTCATACATATCAAGAGGAGAGAGAGAGAGAGAGAGAGAGAGAGAGAGAGAGAGAGAGAGAGAGAGAGAGAGAGAGAGAGAGAGAGAGAGAGAGAGAGAGAGAGAGAGAGATTATTATTTATTTTATTTTATTAATTTATTGCGCCAAGGCGTCAGACATTACATGAATTCATACAAATAATGCTTCAAATGGATACAAAACCAAGGATAGAATATAGTTTACAGGGAGGTGTACACATTGATAAAACATTGCTGCATACTAACACACAACTCACAGTATGGCAGCACAGAGTACATTATATACAAAAGTAAAGCTCGGAGAAACACAGAATACACAAACAGAATTATACAGCAACATACAGAAAATATATGTATAATTCAATATAATTAATGGCCACCAAAGTGAGGATAACGAGCAAGAATAACATCAAGGTTGTCATCATTAAGTAAAAATGAGCAGACCTGTATTAAGTTCTGACCCCGTGGTAAAACATCTCTCACTGTGGGGCACTGAAGACAATAGTGGTCAAGAGTGTTAGCATTATGATGGTCGCATAATTTACAGGAGGTGTACTGTGGCATATCTAGAGTCTGGGAGACCTGCCATAAAGGCCGATACCCCATTCTGAGCCGAGCCCTAACTACATTGTTTTTCCACACCATTAACCCGCGTCTGCGATACTTGTAGCGACTGTGAAGAAAGTGATCATGGTGCTGTATGGACACACTGTTGGCCCTCTCCGTGTCCCTGCGCTGGACCGTTATGGCAAAGCCAGCTGAGTAGATGATGTTACGTAGGCATCGGAGGGAGGGCTAGGCGTCCACAGCATGCCCATCCAGCATACAGGCCGCCTTGGCAAGACGATCCGCTGTGTCGTTGCCAGTCAGCCCAATGTGAGAGGGGGTCCATACAAACGACACTACAAGAGAAGCATCCTGAGCGGCAGTGAGGCGACATAGTATATCTCCCACAGCACGGCCACAGATGGGTCTTGGTGAGGATAGGGCGTGTAGGGCCGATTGGGAGTCACAAATTATTACCCCATTCACTCGTCGTCGAACAAGGAGAGTCACGGCATCCAAGATGGCATTCAGTTCACAGTAGGTGGAGCTCGACGAGGTGGGTAGTCTACGGCCAATCCATGAATCAGCCGGCACAGGCGGCTCCATGGTGGGGGAAAACACAGCAGCAAATGCTGCCCTCCCATCTGCTTGCACAGAACCATCAACATAGACGTGGTGTGCTGCAGGGACAGACGTGGACACATCAGCGATAGAGAGAGAGAGAGAGAGAGAGAGAGAGAGAGAGAGAGAGAGAGAGAGAGAGAGAGAGAGAGAGAGAGAGAGAGAGAGAGAGAGAGAGAGAGAGAGTGGTATTCATTTCAGCAAAAGGAGTTATTCGTCCTTTCCACAGATATAGATGCATACATGCATACTCATACGCATTATTGTCATCTGAGGGTAACACAACAAAGGAAAGTGCATGTAATTAATCGCATATACATACACATATAAACCTAAGCATACATACATACACACATAAACACAGCACCATATAATGGAAGAGAAATTTGGAAGGAAAAGAAAAAGAAAGACTGGAAGTCCTTCCCCTTCTCAAAACTTCAAATTATGTACATGAGAGAAAATTACGTCAGCTTAATCCATTAATACTATTATTATTACTATTGTTATTATTATCATTATTATTATTATTATTATTATTATTATTATTATTATTATTATTATTATTATTATTATTATTATTATTATTATTATTATTATCATTATTATTATTATTATTATTATTATTATTATTATTATTATTATTATTATTATTATTATTATTATTACCATCATCACCACCATCATTATTACTACAGCTTTTGTATATAGATAGAGTTACAAATCAAAAGTAGTATTTATTGATACATATAGACATACACACACACACACACACACACACACACAGACACACACACACACACACACACACACACACACATATATATATATATATATATATATATATATATATATATATATATATATATATATATATATATATATATATATATATGTACACACTTAAATATATATATATATATATATATATATATATATATATATATATATATATATATATATATATAATATATATATATATATATATATATATATATATATATTTATATATGTACACACTTAAATATATATATATATATATATATATATATATATATATATATATATATATATATATATATATATATATATATACATATATATATACATATATATATATAATATATATATATATATATATATATATATATATATATATATATATATATATATATATATATATATATATATATATATATATATATATATATATATATATATATATATATATATATATATATATATATATATATATATATATATACAGTATATCTATGAACTCCTGAGGGAGGGGGCTAGAATACTTCCTCCATGTTCCCCTGGGAATCGTAAGAGTAGACTAAGTGGGGCAGAGCGAAGGGAATGAGGGACCCCCTCTCTAAACTTTCTCTTCCCAGAGAGTCAGAGCATTATTCCTTTACTCAGCCACTCACCTTATAAGGGGAAAAGTGGCTTATGTATATAAAAAGACATATGAGAGAGAGAGAGAGAGAGAGAGAGAGAGAGAGAGAGAGAGAGAGAGAGAGGAGAGAGAGAGAGAGAGAGAGAGAGAGAGAGAGAGAGAGAGAAGGTATTCCCCCCACCTTTCCCCCATTTTTTTTCTCTCCTTTCTTTTTTTTTCCCAGATAGAAAAGGTAATTTAAATATGTTTAAATAGGGTAAAATAATTACATTTTCAATACTGGGTATACACTGAGTATAGGATATAAGTTCTCTGGGTCGCAAAAGTGCACAAAAAGTTCAAAGTAGCTTAGACCAAGAGGTCTGAAGTCCTTAAACTTCGTGCACTCTGTAATGTAGTGTACTATATTGTTGCCCCCTTCACACTCTCCTAAATGCCATTTTGAGTATTCTGGGTGCTCTCTACCAGTTTATCGCAATTCACCTCCCATATATTTCTATAACCAAGTCTTATGCGGGCAGCAATTCTATCACAGTCACCTGTAAGCATTTTACCCATGCTGCATTTGTTTCTCATCCTTCTGAAGTTTTATTAATGTTGGATCAAACAGCAGCTTACATGTTGTGTGAGTGTAGAAAGTTCTTGCTCTTTCATAATCTCATTATACAACATTGTTTTAAACTGAGTCAGTGTGGTTATAGATTCAGACACTGAACTCCCAGTTGCCATTTTTGAAAACCTGTCAACCTTTTCATTACCTACTATCCCAACATGAGAGGGTTCCCATGAAAACTTAACTTGGAGTTTAAATTTTGCGCAGTTAATAAGAGCCTCTTGAATTTCAGTCACGTGAGTTTTGTAGGAGCTTTTCAATTATCTCAGTTACAGAAGCGCGCTCTGTGAGTCACAGATTATGATAGCATTTTTCCTAGCACTGAGAACATGTTCAATAGCAAGTTTTAGTCCAACTATTTCACATTCGGTGATTGATGACCACTTTGGCATACTCAGTGCTTTGTCAAATATTTGCTGCCCTTCAAAATTTTCATAAACTATAATGCTGCGTTATCTTGTTGGGGTCATTTACAGAGATTAAACCACACCAATAGACATAACATACTGAATTCAATAAAGATTTAAGAGAGAGAGAGAGAGAGAGAGAGAGAGAGAGAGAGAGAGAGAGAGAGAGTATAGTAAAGCATAGATTCCAGGATCATGCTAGACTATCGCTACTGTATTTTCCCAGAGCTTCCTCGCTTCATTTTTCCTAAAGTTTTGATTAATAAACGTCATAGCTAGTAAAGAATTCAATATATCATTTTTCTTGAAGAATCCCTCTTGGGATCAAGTAAGCGACATTAGAAAAGCCGATTGGTTAAAGATTGCTAAACATTATAAAATTGCTCTTCCAACTCACCCCTCAGAGGTAACTAATAAAAATGTTAAGGAACTTGTTTTGAAACGTTTAATGAAACAAGGTGTTCTTGAAGTAGTTGCTGAATACGTTTCATAACCTGAGGATACCGAGGAAGATTCCGATCCAGACGAGATTCCTAAGTCAAAGAATATAGAAGTAGCTCGTATTGATAATGCTACTCCGAAAGCTGACCCCTCTTCTTCGCTCGAGTTAGAGAAGTATAGATTAGAACTTCTGTCTAAAATGGAAGCAGAAACAAGAAAATTGGAAGTAGAAACGAGAAAATTAGAAGTAGAAACGAGAGAAAGGGAATCAAAATTAAAATTAGAAGTAGAAATGAAAAAAAATAGATGTATAAAGAGAATTTAAGTTTAAAGAGTTGGAACAGGTTGGTAAGCATAGGGATATAGAACTATCTATAAAGGAGAAAGAGGTATCTTACAACTTTTCCACAGTCTCTTCTATGGTACCAATATTTGACGAAGGAGACATTGATGGGTCCTTTAAATTGTTTGAGAAAATCGCCAATAAACAGAAGTGGCCAAAAGACGAGTGGATGAACATTGTTAGTCCTAAATTGTCGGGAAAGTCTCTGAGAGTCTATGGTAGTTTGGATGTAATAGAAGACTATGATTTTGTTAAAGCTTAAGTACTTCATGCGCATGCAATCACACCCGAAGGATATAGGCAGAAATTTAGGAATATGACTAAAGCTAAGTATCAAACCTATTTGGAATTTGCCACCGAGAAAATGCGACGGTTCAAAAAGTGGTTAGAATCCTTAAATGTTACTACATATTCCGAACTCGTGAATGTAATAGTCTTGGAGGAATGGAAGAGTAAAATGCCATTTCCTATACTTAAACGTGTAGAGGAGAGCAATATAACAGAGTTTCTTAAGGTGGCAGAAATGGCAGATGCTCAGGCCTTACAGTTGGAATCCTGGAATGTGCGTGGGGTAGATCGTGGTGTTTTTATAAAATCTACCTCTCGTGATCCCCAAAGTAGATTGAGTGATGGGCAGAGAGACAATAAGCCAAATTCAAACCAGCTAGTTTGTGCTTATTGCAAGAAAGTAGGACATACCATTGCACAGTCTAAAAATCCAGGGTGCCAGGTTTCAAAGAAGGGTTTTACTACTAGAAATTCCAATACTAAACCAGTTGCTTCTAATTCTTGCTCCTCTCAGACCAGTATGTTCAAAGCATTTACTTTCACGGGTCATGTTGCGCTTAGACCAAAGGTCGGGCATTCCCCATAACATTTCTTAGAGATACTGGGGCTGCTCAGTCCATTTTAGTTCATGATGCTATTCCTAATCTGAGTCATAAGTTAACAGGAGAGAAGGTTCTACTGTCAGATTTAACGTCTCATATGTCATATCCTCTTGCACGAGTTTATCTTGAGTGCCCACTGTTCAAGAAAAATCTAAAAGTAGCTGCCAAATATGGTAAATTGCCTGTTCAAGGAGTTCAGCTATTATTGGGAAATGATCTCGCTGGAACTCTTACCATACCTAATATTACTACTGTTGATAATCCTCTTCCAAGAGTTCTTGGTGAATCCCCTGATCTTTTTCCTTCTTGTGCAGTAACAAGGGCTCATGCTAAACTCGCTATGTCTAATTCATCTAATGCATTGTCATCCTTGCCTTCCCCTAAAGTTCAGGAGGATCTCCTGAACCAGCCATTGTCTAAAGGAGAACTAATACAAGCACAGAATTCTGATCCTTTGTTGGAAGTGATGCGACATGCTGCTGTAGATCATGGTAATAAAGGCATCCCAAAAGAAATTCAGTTTGATCAGGGTACGAATTTTACAAGTCAAACTTTTCAACAGGTCTTAACTGAGTTAGGAGTCAAACACGTAACTTTATCTGCCTAACTCAAACAGACTCAGGGGTGTCTGGAAATATTTCACCAAACTTTAAAGCAGGTGTTGCGAGAATATTGTTTACCAAATGCAATTCAGAAAAAGTTGAGTTCTCTAAACTATGTCATAGCAACACCTGATCGTAGAAAGAAAACACAGTTGGTTCATGTGAATTTACTCAAATCTTACTATTCCAGATCACCAGAGGCAGATGTCAGAACTGTTTCTCCAGGTACAGTATGTGTGGCAGACACCAACCCCATGTCTGAGATGGGATTGGATGGTGATGGTGAGAGTAGCATACCAGTTGACTTACCCTGTAACCAAGGCTCTCTCTCCAACACCAGTATATTACAGAATCTTAATGAATATTTTGGTGATCTTTATTCAAACCAGAAGGCAGACTTGGTTCAGCTGTTGCATCAGTTTCCCTCCGTTATTTCTGATTCTCCAAGATTGTGTAATTATATCCAACATGACATAAATTTGATTAGTTCATGTCTAGCCCCTATTAGGCAAGCTCCATATAGATTACACCCCCATAAGAATGATATTATGAAGAAAGAAGTAGATTATCTACTAACTCAAGACTTAGATGAACCAAGTATGTCTCCTTGGGCATCACCATGTATTTTAGTGTCAAAAACTGATTTATCTTCCCGACTTTGTAATGACTATAGAAAAGTAAATAACGTAACTATCAAAGATTCTCATCCCCTACCCTTAATAGAAGCCCTTTTAAATACTATTGGAAAATCCCAGTTTATTGCAAACATTGATCTCACTAAGGGGTATTATCAGATACCTCTTACAGAGGGTGCTAAAGAGATTTCTGCATTTATCACCCAATTTGGTTTGTACCAATATAAAGTTTTAGCATTTGGTATGAATAATGCTCCTTCTACTTTTCAAAGGGTCATCAACCAAATCATCCGAGGACTGAAAGGAACTGCTGCTTATTTGGATGACATTGTAGTCGTAGCAGACTCCTGGGAAGAACATTGCAATCGTTTACAAGCTCTAATGATGCGGCTACATGCAGCTGGACTTACCATCAATCTACAGAAATCTGTCTTTGGATATGGGACCGTTACTTATCTTGCTCATACCATTGGAAATGGAATGCTCTGTCCTAAGGCAGCCAGTGTGTCTGCCATCCTTGCATTTCCAACCCCTAACACCAGGAAAGAAGTTATGCGTTTTTTAGGTATGATAGGGTATTATAGAAGGTTCTTTGCCAATTTTCCTACAGTGGCTGCACCCTTGACGAACCTCACCAGTTCCAAAGTTCCTTTTAAATGGACTCCTGAATGTGAAAAGCCTTTACAACATCTGAAACTGTTTCTAACGTGCCTGTTTTAAGAGCTCCAGACTTCAACCTTCCAATCCACCTCCATATTGACGCTAGTGGTCTTGGAGTGGAAGCGGTACTTTTGCAAGCCGACCAACAAACCAATGTACTACACACCATGGCATATTATTCCAGCAAGTTGAAGAAGCATCAACAACCATATTCCACCATAGAAAAAGAGGCACTGGCCCTCGTCCTTGCCATAAAAAAGTTTGAGTGCTATCTTTAGGCTTCACCTCACTGTGTACAAGGTTTTCACCGACCACAACCTTTATCAACTCGACCAAGCTAACAAATCAAAATATTCATAGGTGGTCCCTCCTACTTCAGAAATACAATCTTCAAGTTCACCATATCAGAGGCACGGACCATATATTCGCTAATGCCTTATCATGTGGGTTTGAGGCGGATGATTCCACCTAAGACTGTGAGCTGCTTGTTTATGGTCGCCTCTCTTCATTACCTCTTCCGGGTTCCCCCACAGAGGTTTTTGATGTGGGGGGTATATTACATCCCCAAACAAGCTTGTTGCCTCTTTTTAACTACCAATAACACTACTCAAACAATCAGCTCTCATTTCAATCAATCAGCATTCACTTCACCTCGAACAGACAATCATAAAGAAGTTTCTGGCCTTACCCTCGATCCTACTTTGACTGACCATTTTAGTCCCAAGACCTCCCCACTGTCGGAGGTTTTAAATACCCAGTAAAGAACGCCGGCTAACAGAGAACAGTTCCTATCCAGCAATCGTCACCACATACCAGGAGTATTTTCCCCGTACCGGCTATTTAGTTCTGCCACCTGGGGCACCTTGGGTTTTATATTGTATATTCATTATTA
>JAXCGZ010022892.1:95000-97926 GCA_037179515.1 Halocaridina rubra
ATATATATATATATATATATATATATATATGTATATATACATATATATATATATATATATATATATATATATATATATATATATATATATATATATATATATATATATATATATATATATATATATATATATATATATATATATATATATATATATATATATATATATATATATATATATATATATATATATATATATATATATATATATATATATATATATATATATATATATATATATATATATATATATATATATATATATATATATATATATATATATATATATATATATATATATATATATATATATATATATATATATATATATATATATATATATATATATATATATATATATATATATATATATATATATATATATATATATATATATATATATATATATATATATATATATATATATATATATATATATATATATATATATATATATATATATATATATATATATATATATATATATATATATATATATATATATATATATATATATATATATATATATATATATATATATATATATATATATATATATATATATATATATATATATATATATATATATATATATATATATATATATATATATATATATATATATATATATATATATATATATATATATATATATATATATATATATATATATATATATATATATATATATATATATATATATATATATATATATATATATATATATATATATATATATATATATATATATATATATATATATATATATATATATATATATATATATATATATATATATATATATATATATATATATATATATATATATATATATATATATATATATATATATATATATATATATATATATATATATATATATATATATATATATATATATATATATATATATATATATATATATATATATATATATATATATATATATATATATATATATATATATATATATATATATATATATATATATATATATATATATATATATATATATATATATATATATATATATATATATATATATATATATATATATATATATATATATATATATATATATATATATATATATATATATATATATATATATATATATATATATATATATATATATATATATATATATATATATATATATATATATATATATATATATATATATATATATATATATATATATATATATATATATATATATATATATATATATATATATATATATATATATATATATATATATATATATATATATATATATATATATATATATATATATATATATATATATATATATATATATATATATATATATATATATATATATATATATATATATATATATATATATATATATATATATATATATATATATATATATATATATATATATATATATATATATATATATATATATATATATATATATATATATATATATATATATATATATATATATATATATATATATAATATATATATATATATATATATATATATATATATATATATATATATATATATATATATATATATATATATATATATATATATATATATATATATATATATATATATATATATATATATATATATATATATATATATATATATATATATATATATATATATATATATATATATATATATATATATATATATATATATATATATATATATATATATATATATATATATATATATATATATATATATATATATATATATATATATATATATATATATATATATATATATATATATATATATATATATATATATATATATATATATATATATATATATATATATATATATATATATATATATATATATATATATATATATATATATATATATATATATATATATATATATATATATATATATATATATATATATATATATATATATATATATATATATATATATATATATATATATATATATATATATATATATATATATATATATATATATATATATATATATACAAAAGTTTGTCACAGGATATGTGTTAGTGGAGTCCCGTAAATATAAACAACCGGTGGGAGGATATGTATAAGCAAATAATAATTAAATAAATTTAAAACAAAATTAAATAAATAAACTGAAATAAAACAAGATAAGAAAAGGTCTTTAAACCTCTACTTTTTCTTCGTCTCGATCTTTTCTTGGTGCCCGGCCAAGTGAGGGCAATTCACCTGCCGGTTCCGGTGTCACACTCATTAACAAAAAAAATTATCTCAACATAAATTGAAATAGTAACTTAAAAAAAATACCGAGCGGTATCTAAAATTCGGGTCTAATAAAGATGAATATTAAAAAAAAAAACTAAAAACGTAAAAACCTTAAAGACTTGAAAAAAAAATAAAAAACATGAATACCAGAATGATAAAGGCGTTTGATTTCCTTTAGCAAACTGACATATAAGAAATTCCAAGAATGATGGAATGTTTCAGACCACAGATTTTAATGTGAAGTTTATATAGGTTACAGGAAAGGCCGTTTTGATAATGACTTCATTAGCGAGAATTGTTTTTGTATGTCTACGATATGTTCATCCTGTAAACATAGAAAGAGATTCCAATTTGTCTAAAAATATCATAAGCAGATTTCACTTTGCCTAAAGTTACAAATTCGCGTAGATGCTCACAATTCAAAAGTTAGTAATCATTCATTTGGTGTAAAGATTCTCATTTTTCTGTCAACTCAAAAATTAAATTCTCACTTTACTTTAACTTGGTCTAAAGATTCTGTTTTCTTTGCCAATTCAAAATTCAATTCTTACTTCACTTTAACTTGGTCTAAAGATTCTGTTTTCTATGCTAATTCAAATTCAATTCTTACTTCACTTTATCTTGGTCTGAAGATTTTGTTTGCTCTGCCAGCTCAAAACTCAATTTTTT
>JAXCGZ010022893.1:2500-5000 GCA_037179515.1 Halocaridina rubra
AATGTGCCCAAGTTTTGAAGTAGAAATGACGTTGAAAGCTGAGCCGTGGTGTCCTGTTTTTGCATGTCAGTGCACCAGCATACTCAGCACATGAAACTCTAAGGAAAACACGCGACTTTGGCTTCGAATTGGTAGACCATGCGCCTTACTCTTCAGACTTGGACCCTCCGACTATCGCCTCTTTCCACAACAGAAGAAACATCTCAGTGGACCGAAATTTCACTCCATTTTGGAAGTGCTCGCTGTTATAGAGGCCTGGTTGGAGGCCCAGCCTTCCAAGTACTTTTTTCAGGGCTTTGGAAAACTGAAGGACAGCTGCAATAAGTGTGTGAATCTGAGAGGTGAATATGTTGAGTAAAATCATGATTCACTGATCATCCTGTATTTTCTTTTACCCAAACCCAAGAGCTTTTCAGCACCCCCTCGTGTATATATATATATATATATATATATATATATATATATATATATATATATATATATATATATATATATATATATATATATATATGAAAAATTTTTACCCCGACAGGGACTTGAACCTAGGACACATAATTACTGTGGCGAGGCACTACCCACTACAATACAGAAGGTCTTAAAAGGGAAGCAAACCTTACAACTATTTGTGCTATACTAGGAATGAATGTATTTTATATGAATATCACTCTATTCTTATTACAATTTCCCCCAACCTCACTCGTGGCTTCGTTTTCGCAATTAATTCAAATTTCAGTCTCATTCGAGAACAACAATAATCAAATAAGCACATTACCATATGTGAAAGATTGAATGATTTTTACCCCAACCGTAGCACCTTGGCACAGTAATTGTGTCATAGGTTCAAGTCCTGGTCGGGGTAAAAACTATTCGTGTTTTCACATATGGTAAAGTGCTTGTTTGATAATTTTTGGTCCAAAATGAGTATGGGATTTGAATTAAATGCGAAAAGGAAGCCACGAGTGAGGTTGGGGGAAACTGTAATATTAAAAGAGTGGCATTCAGATAGAATGCGTTCATTCCTAGTGTAGCAAATGTAACTGTAAGGTTTGTTTCCCTTTTAAGACCTTCTGTGGTGTAGTTGGTGGCACCTTGGCACAGTAATTATGTGTCCTAGGTTCAAGTCCCTGTCGGGGTAAAAATTATTCATGGTTTCACATATGGTAATGTGCAAATTTGATTATATATATATATATATATATATATATATATATATATATATATATATATATATATATACATATATATATATATATATATATATATATATATATATATATATATATATATATATATTTTTTTTTTTTTTTTCTTTTTACCCCAACCGGGACTCGAACCTAGAACTTATGATTACTAAGTCAAGACGCTACCACTACACCACAGAAGGTTAAAAGGAATCCAACCTTATAGCTTATATCTGCTATACTTAAGAATGAACGCATTCTAACTGAATGCCACTATGTTCATATTAAAGATTCCCCAATGTGTAGAGACTTACAGTAAACGAAACTAAAATATATTTAAATATCAGAGAGATATTTTGTAGTCACCGTGGCTCAAACGGTATCGTCCGCGACTCTGAGGCGTTAGGTCGAGGGTTCGCGCCCCGTCACGGTCTGAGGTTACCAAGGGCATGCACTAAGGATAACGATTGCATCTGCAAAACCAAGTCCTTCGCAAGAAGGCAACCGTCCTAGCCCTTGGTAGAAAAGGGAATCCGTGACGTAAAACCAGAACATCAGAGAGAAATTCTAATGGGTTATGCTTCTAGTCTACGTTTCTCCAAAACAGTAAATTGTTATTTTAAGTAAGGTTAGGTTAGGTTAGATACCTTATCCTAAAAATACAAATAACCCTAGAGCTCCCTGGGGTTACTCTTCTGTACAAGATGTTGAATCTGCCCAAACCAGTATTAAAAATCATCTACAAAGATCCAGTGACAAATACCAGTAAAAATCATATATTATTTTTATCCACCACCTCCTGCATCATACATTGTTTCATACATGTCAAGCCTCGAGTCAAAGCACGTAATACATAATTAACCTTTGATTAATATAAAACCTTGTTCACTCTCGATACAATACCACCTAATCAACGCAGTAATAATATATTAAGGCATGTCAAATGACAAACAATTAGCAATCATTCTTATTCTGTAAATCACATAAACAAATATTTGTCTGTATTCTCATCACGTAACAGGAATGAACGAAATGTTTATGAAAACTGTTAATTCTATTATAAATTGAGATCACTAATTATATATGAAATAAATAAAATATGAATGAATGAAATATGGATAGAATGCAAATTCTCAGAAAAAAAACAGAGAACTAGTTTATGGTATTTTAGAAATTGTTGTCACTAGAATCTGCAACTTATAGGGCAAGAGGTCGAACATTTATCAAAATCTTGTCTAAAACCCAGTTAATCCCAAGCTATTTACTAAAGCCATGAAAATTCCCTTGCAATAACTAACATATAATTATATACATACAAA
>JAXCGZ010022893.1:12500-97666 GCA_037179515.1 Halocaridina rubra
CCCCTATGGCTTTCAAATTTGGAGACAGTAAAGCTATTTGTATTGTTGACCGAAACCTGGTGAATGCATACAATGAGGCCATGGAAGTTGAAGCTACCCTCATTATCCGGGAGAAGCTTGCCAATAAACTTGGTTGAGGTAAAGGTTCAATTACTTACAACTGGAGGAAAGGATATTACTATGTCCACAAAGCCTTTGACTATGATACACCAGAAACACTTTCCCTGGCGAGTAAAAAATGTATAGCAAAATCCGAGGAAGAAATTTGGGATTAATATTTTATGAGTGAACCCAAAAGCCTAAAAATTAACCGAACCTCAACCCTGCGGAACATCTTGGAGCAATAATGAAAGGCAAAGAGGGTCGGGGCCAAGATGATCCGACGTAAGGGGACCGTCCAAGCTTTACTCCTGGTGGAAATTTTTTTTTCTTGATTTTCATGAATTTTTTATATATTGTTTGGGATTGAATAGAAAAACATTTAACTAAGTGATATAGAATTCCATAAATAGAAAGATAAGAAAAAATATTATAAAGCAAATGAAAATAGCAAAACCTGACTATCACTAAAATTTGCAATATTTTTAAAATTTTTCCTAACTAAATAAATATCAGTGAGTATCATTTATACCAATGATTAATAATCTGTGAGTAGAATATTGCATTTTTATTCCTCTCTTTACAGATGTCTTCAGATTTCACAGTCAGTTGAAAATGAGCAGAGTAGATTCACACCAAGTACAAATAACTTTGGCTTTGCGATACGGCCTGTTATTTATCAGGATGTACAGGAAGTAGAGTACTTGCAAAGTTAGGTATTAAAATAACATTGGATGATATTATGATATTTTATTATAGGACTCTGAATTGGTTATGATATTAAACTAGTTCTAATCCTAACTGGCACCTTAATTCAAACATACAAGCATGCATGCATGAATGCGTCATGCATACATACATACGTACCTACATGCTCACATGCATACATATAAATTTATCCATATATCCGTACATTCATACATACATTCATCCATACATACCCACTAATACAGTGCACAAAGCACATTATAAATGCAAAACGTCTTCACAGAAATATCGACATGTTAATTACGAGAAATAATTCAGCACAATTATTAAAAACAAAAAAATTCAGTGTGGATGTATGTGTCACTGTCATGTTTGAGGGCCATTTTGGGGAACCCTTACCTCTCTGAGGAGTATGCTGTTGATACGTTGTCTTGTAGCACCAATTGTTTTGTAATAATGTTTTCTCTTCTGCTCTAGCTTCTTAGAAGGGGTGGCATTTTACAGATTGATGCAACCCATAGAAAATAAGGGAATAAATGACTGCATGTCACACGGTAACTAAATAAAAAAAAAAGCCGCTCGTGAGGGACACTAGGAGTTTTGCTATCGGAATATCCTAACCTCTTTTCTTCGACTTTCTCTCAATGGCTTACTTTTACTCGTGTGTGTAGGCTGACAGATGTGGCATATCGTTATTTAAGTACCATAAAATGATAATAATCGGGGAAAAAATATATACATTTATAACACAAATCATAGAAAACGGATACTTCTGTGGGATGAATAGTTCGAGATTTATATATAATGACTATTATGACATTGAAAATATTATCTTATGACAACAAAACTTGGTGAGAAGGCGAGGATGACACAGAACTATATTATAAATTGTGTAAGGGAAAATATAATTTTTTATTGAAAATTACTTCACTCTCCGGGAGAGGCTTGTCAATATACTTGGTCGAAGTAAAAGTTCAATTACTCACACTGGAAGAAAGGATATGACAATATCTCCAAGACCTTTGGATCCGATTTACCAGAAAAGCTCTTCAAGGAGTGTAAAAAATTAACTGCAAAGCTGATGAAGAACTTTTTTGATTGATAGTTTTTGAATGAACTGGATAGCCTAGAAGTTAGCCAGACCTCAGCAGTGCAGAACACATTGGAGCAATAACGAAAGACAAAGGGGGGGGGGGAATGATCCAAGTGACGTAAGTCTTTCACATCTACCAGGAATTAGAGTGGTGGGGGGAAAAGACATCTTGTAGGTTTCAATGCCCCTGGTCTTTAGATGTTGTTCTGTAGGGAATGCAAACCAATTACTAACTGTCTAATACTTGACTTACACTTCCTCTCCCTCTTAGAAGCTGCAGGATACTAAAAGGGAGGTGGAGGTGGGAGATCTTGCTGAATATACTTATTCCAATTAAATTTGATTTTGGCTTACCCTCCAATAGGGCAAATGCCCCAGATCATATAATGTGGGTGTGACTCGGTGCAGAACTGGTCTCCATGAAGTGTCTGAAGCAAAGTTGCCACGTGTTAGCACCGATAAATAGGGTATCCATATGTGCCCAGAGGCCAAATATTAGTCTATCAGTTTTAGCTCAATTATAAGAGATAAGAAGCGAGGGAACCTAACCACGTGGTACCTGGTTCTAAACTGCAAGGCAGATAATTAAATGCATATTATATGAGGCACGAACGAGACATTTAACGGTATCCAAAAGGTTCAAAAGACAAGTTAGTGATTTGCACTCTCCAATCATACCTCAAGATTTCAAGCTGCATAAGAAGTGAAAGGCTGCCGCTTTATATACTGAAGGTTTGATAAATTTTCAGTTGTTTCAGTAATATATTAATGTCATAAAGTGCTAATTTTAGAACTCGTTTCCTTACCTCGTGCAATAGAATATTTACCATCCTGTCTTACACTGAATAGCAAACATCAAATATTGTTCAGTAAGATAGTTCATTTATCCTTTGCCCATCATACGTGCGTGTGTGCAAACATTTTTTAATGGAATATTACAGAAATATGGCTGTTGGAAGAAGGTTGTCATAAAGTAAGACTAAAGTGTGCAGAGACGGTTTGAAGAAATGGAAAGAATGTTTGAGTAACAACTAGAACAGAGTGTTCGGAGAGCAACTAAGTGGGGTAAGGATAAAATTAAGTCTTAGAATGAGATGGATGGATGGAATTAATACAGAACTACGTGTGCAAGCTACGTCAGTGGAGATGGAAAGTGACAGTGCAAATAACAGAAATAACTTGAGAGACAGTGTGGATATGTGACAGGGGCTCAAGAGATTTCCTGTACATGTTCATTGCTCTAAACTAAGAAGGGTGGTTATAGGGGTGTTGCAATGAGATACACCGATGGAGGTACCAGCTACTGTTGTTGGGCATCATGGCAAATCCTTGGTCACTTACCCAGTGAGTGAGCCATGCAGTGTGGTGGCAGTTGGGGGCCCGTGGTGACCCTTTATCCCTATGGAGCATCAAGGAGTGATTGAGGTGAATTGGCTTTTTGGGAATGTGTTTAGCTTGCATTAGCCACCACCCTCACAAGGGGGGTTGCTGCCATTATGTATGTGTATATGTGATGTTGCAGCATATATATATATATATATATATATATATATATATATATATATATATATATATATATATATATATATATATATATATATATATATATATATATATATATAAGAGAAAAGGCAAGCAACATAGTGAGGAATCATCTAGTTAAAGATATACTGAGGAAGATAAAAGAAACGGTCAGTGCATCTGAAGTATTACAAGAAGAACTCTCTTTTCTCCTCCCTCTCTCTTTCTTCGACTATAATTTGTTAAGCAATATCATTGGTAATCCCAATTCTCGCATGCAGTATCCTAGGTTCGAATTCCAATCAGGGGCAAAAATATGTATTTATTAGGTAGCATGTGGAGAAAACTCACCAAAAGCAACAGGTTAAATTAAGCTATAGGTTAGTTTATTGCAGTCTCTGAAGTTCAATGCAACAAAATTGAAAAAAAAGTGCTTTCTAGTTTCTGCTGTATGTGCTTAGTCATAAACAACAAAAACTAGGAACCTTGTGGTCTAGTGGCAGCCTTTGAACTTCAGCAAACACTGATAAATAGAAATAATGATCCCGAGTCCTGTCCATGGATTATGATATTGGATCCTTGATATTACTGATTTCTGGAACTGGGGTTGTGCAATAGATATCGGTCTAATGAAATTCAGATTTGAATGGCTCTCTTGGACATCTGTGGGATATCGACCTTTAATAATACCCAAAATTGATTCCTTTGTATTCAGTATTGAATCTCAGTGCTGGGGAACACATAATGTCACCTGCAAGTTATTCAGTTCTGTCTCGTACATACTGTGTTCAGAGTACATTATTTAGTTGTTTTCATGTGAATTACCATAATATTCTGCAGATAAACAAGCTATTTACATTTGTCCTGGTTTAACATATGACCGTACAATGAGATATATAATATAAATATCTATATATCCACCATATATACACTGGGAATTCATACATTATATATACAAGAGCTATCATGTAAATATACTACAATATCTTAAAATAATATATACAGTGTGCAAGCAAGGAATGTGAGACAACTGAGATAGCCAATAAAATTGATATGCAATTATAGTCAGAGAAAGAGAGGAGGAGAATAAAGAAGCTTATTATTAAAAGATCTAATTGCAATGAGCTTTTCTCTCATCTTCCTTAGTATATATTGAACTATATAATTTTGCCACTATGTTGCCTGCCTTTTCTCTTTTCATATTATGTTTCCCAAAAGAATTTTTTTTTCTTACAGGTTCTCTTGGTTCAATTGCCGCCTGCAAATCAAGAATCTGTCGATCTTTTTTTTAGAATTCTTCTGACGATGATTGAAAACCGTGTAATATCTTTTTATGACTTTGAACCCAGTCCTCCATTTTCATGCTAAAAACTTCACCGGTTTCTTCTTCTTGCAGCCTGAAATTTGTGATTACTCTAATTGGCTTTGTCAATATCCCTTCGTAATAATTTTATTCATTTTCATGTAGTAGAATAAACAGAGGTAAAATATTTAAGACTGAGCTTAATAGTATATGGATCCTGGTACCAGATTGTTAATGACAGTGGTGAATGCTTTAAAATGTGTCTGATTTATAAGAAATAGGCGACAGCCGATGTTGAAAGACATGGATATAGTAGTCCTTCTTTGCTAGACCGATAAATAAGTAACACTATTCCGGTTTTACGTCAAGGACTCCCTTTTCAACCAAGGGCTAGGACACTATTATGGGGATAAACTCAACGCGAGAAATTATATAAGTACATAAGATGAAAACATCAAAACTTTACTCACTGAAAGAGGAGGCTATGTATGAGATAGAGAGACTGCAACAATCTCTACCGTAAACCACAATCGTCATGTAACCCCCCCCCCAAAAAAAAAAGATTTAAAAGTTGGCATACTCCAGACCTTCATGTAATGAGAAGCAATGAGAAATGGCGTTGACTATGCGAGTAGCAAAATATGTTGTGATGTTTTCCTACAGTGGATATGAAACCAAAACGAATGTAAAACATTTAACACAAAAATTTACAAAACAAAAACTGTGGATAAGGTGAGTGACGCTTTATTTATAGTGTACCAAATATAAGGATTTACACTGAATTACATATAGAATTTGGGAATAGGTTTTTCTCTCTCTCTCTCTCTCTCTCTCTCTCTCTCTCTCTCTCTCTCTCTCTCTCTCCTCCTCTCTCTCTCTCTCTCTACATGTACATGCGCGCGCGCGCGCGTGTGTGTGATTACCTAATTGTGATTACCTAATTGTGTTTACGGGAAAGAGCCCAAAGCTCGTATCTTCCCGTCTCCTGATCGGTTCCATTTTATACTTAGTGATACTTATCATACCTGTCCTTAAAACTATGGATTGAGATAGCATTAACTACCTCCTCGCTTAGCGAATTCCAATTATCAACTACTCTTACACTGAAAAAGTATTTCCTTACTGTGTGTGTGTGTGTGTGTGTGTGTGTGATTACCGAATTGTGATTACCTAATTGTGTTTACGGGAAAGAGCCCAAAGCTCGTATCTTCCCGTCTCCTGATCGGTTCCATTTTAGACTTAGTCATACTTATCATACCTGTCCTTAAAACTATGGATTGAGATAGCATTAACTACCTCCTCGCTTAGCGAATTCCAATTATCAACTACTCTTACACTGAAAAAGTATTTCCTTACATCCTGCAAAGAAGGTTTCTTACGAAGCTTCAAACTATGACCTCTAGTTCTAGAGCCAGCCATATCAAAATATCGATCCCTATCCACTCTATCATAACCATGAAGGAATTTAAAGACTGTCACCATATCCCCCCTTACTCTTCTAGCTTCGAGTGATGGTAAGTCTAATTCCCTCAGCCTCTCATCATAACTGAGATTGCGTATTTCTGGCACCAGTTTCGTGGCATGTCTTTGAACTTTTTCAAGCTTAGCTATGTGCTTTTTCAAGTGCGGATTCCAAAAGGGGGCTGCATATTCGAGTTTTGGCCTCACATAGGTTACATAAATATTTCTGAACATTTCCTTGTCCATGTGCCTGAAGGCTACCCTTACATTTGATAAGAATGCATATGCTGCCCTTACTATGCTATTTATATGTATTTCTGGAGACAAATCTGCCAGTATGTTTACTCCTAGATCTCTCTCATTTTCTCTCTCTTGAAGTTGTACTCCAGCCACCGAGTAGTCAAGCTTGGGCCTTCTTGCACTTGTACCCATTCTCATTACCTTACATTTTGAAGTATTGAATTTCATTAGCCACTTTTCTGACCACTCATGCAGATTATTTAGATCCTCCTGAAGTTCTCTACCATTGTTCTCGTTTTTTACTTTCTTCACAATCTTTGCATCATCTGCAAACATATTCATGAATGAATTTACAGACTCTGGTAGGTCATTTACATATACAAGGAACAAAAGTGGCCCTAAAACTGAACCCTGTGGTACTCCACTACTAACTCTTCTCCATTCAGACACTGAGTGTCTTACTCTAACCCTCTGTTCCCTTCCTTCTAAGTAATTTTTTATCCATTCCAAAACATTTCCACCTATTCTAGCCATTGAGTGCAGCTTCCTAATAAGTCTCCCATGTGGAACAGTGTCCAACGCTTTCTGGAAGTCTAGGAATATGCAATCTGCCCAGCCCTCTCTTTCCTGCAAGATTTGGCTTATCTCATCATAAAATTCTAATAAGTTTGTTACTGTTGATCTACCTTCTCTGAAGCCATGTTGCCTCACTGACAAAAAGTTGAAGGATTCCAAGTGATGAGAGATATGTTTCCTTAGTAGTTTCTCCATAACTTTGCAAACTATGCTGGTCAAGGAAACTGGTCTATAGTTCAGAGCCGTATCCCTCCTTCCCTTTTTGAAGATAGGTATCACATTTGCTTGTTTCCAGCATCTTGGAATCTCCCCCGACTCCAGTGACTCCTTAAATATGATACTTAGTGCCACTGATATTGTGTTTGCGCATTTTTTAAGCACATGAGGGGATATGTCATCAGGACCTGTAGCTTTATGAACATCTAAATCCATCAGCGCTTTGCATACCTCTGTGGCTGTAAGGTTGATGTTCTCTAATACCGGCCCTTGAGCTTCTATCACTGCAATCTGAGGGGGTGGGGTATTTTCTACTGTAAATACTGACTGAAACTCCTTGTTCAATTCTTTGCAGATCTCTTCATCCGTCTCAGTGATGCTTCCATCCGCTCTCTTTAGCCTTAAAACCTGTTCTTTTACCTTCAGTTTTCCTCTGATAAAGCTGTGGAAAAGCTTGGGATTTTCTTTAGCCTTCCTGGTGATGTCCCTCTCATAATCTCTCTCTGCCTCTCTCCTTTTACTTAGGTAGTCATTTCTTGCTCTTTTGTAGGTTTGCCAGGCATTTATGTTTTTTTCTCCTCCTATACCTTTTCCAGCATTTGTCTCTCCACTCCTTAGCTCTTTTACACCCATTATCGAACCATTTATCTCTGGCATGAATTACACCTACTTTGGTGACAGGTATGCAGCAATCTACTATCTTCCCATATTTCTCGCAAAAGATGTCATACATTTCTTGTACAGATTTGTTGTAAAATAAGGTTCTCCAGTCAAGAACTGCAAAAAGCTCATTCATTTTGATGTAATCTCCTTTCGGATAGTTCCTCCTCATGTCCTCAGTGCCTCTACTCTCAGGAAGAATATCTTCAATGATATACTCCATCAACAACACACAGTGGTCACTCTTTCCAATTGGTGGTTCATACTCAATATTTTCAATATCCAACACATTATCTGTGAACACTAGATCAAGTAGTGATGGCTCATCCCCACCCCTGGCCCTTGTTGGTTCCATTACATGTTGGTGTAGGAAATTCCCTTGTACGCAATCTAGGAATCTTGCCCCGAATGAGTCCTCACCACTGTGTGGGTCAAGATTTATCCAATCTATCTCTTTATGATTAAAGTCTCCCATAATCAGAATCCTACACTTTTTTTCCCGTGCCATGTTAACAACTGAGTTTATGACTTCAATAGTACCTATATGACTTTCCTCATAAACTTCAAGCCTATTTTGGTTCCTTGGTGGGTTGTATACAACAGTTATTATTATGCTCTCTGACCCAGTATTTATGCGAGCAACAAGAAATTCTTTGAATTCACTTTCTATAGCCAAGTTTATTTCTTCAACTTGAATCCTCTCACTTATGAGCAGTGCTATCCCTCCACCAGTCCTCTCAGATCTTTCAACCCTTAGTATTCTGAAGCCCTTAGGAAAAACTGTGACACTGTTTATGTCCTCACTCAACTTAGTCTCTGTAATTGCTACTATATCTGCCTTACTGTTGTGAATCCTATCTTTTAATTCTACTGCCTTACCAGCTAATCCATCAGCATTTGTGTATAACAATCTTAATGAGGCCCCATCCCCTTATCTTCTGTCATTATCTTCTTTATCTCCCCTTTGTCTGGAAGTACTCTGTAACGAAAATTTTTCTTCTCTTCTTCATTTCTTTCATCATTTAACCTTCTTGCCTCTTGCAACAAGTTTTTGATCTTTCCCATCTCTTCCTGTGTTCTGTATCGTCTAATGAACACTTCTTTGCATTCTTGAAGGTGTGTGTGTGTGTGATTACCTAATTGTGATTACCTAATTGTGTTTACGGGAAAGAGCCCAAAGCTCGTATCTTCCCGTCTCCTGATCGGTTCCATTTTTAGACTTAGTGATACTTATCGTACCTGTCCTTAAAACTATGGATTGAGATAGCATTAACTACCTCCTCGCTTAGCGAATTCCAATTATCAACTACTCGTACACTGAAAAAGTATTTCCTTACATCCTGCAAACAAGTTTTCTTACGAAGCTTCAAACTATGACCTCTAGTTCTAGAGCCAGCCATATCGAAATATCGATCCCTATCCACTCTATCATAACCATGAAGGAATTTAAAGACTGTCACCATATCCCCCCTTACTCTTCTAGCTTCGAGTGATGGCAAGTCTAATTCCCTCAGCCTCTCATCATAACCGAGATTGCGTATTTCTGGCACCAGTTTCGTGGCATGTCTTTGAACTTTTTCAAGCTTAGCTATGTGCTTTTTCAAGTGCGGATTCCAAAAGGGGGCTGCATATTCGAGTTTTGGCCTCACATAGGTTACATAAATATTTCTGAACATTTCCTTGTCCATGTGCCTGAAGGCTACCCTTACATTTGATAAGAATGCATATGCTGCCCTTACTACGCCATTTATATGTATTTCCGGAGACAAATCTGTCAGTATGTTTACTCCTAGATCTCTCTCATTTTCTGTCTCTTGAAGTTGTACTCCAGCCACCGAGTAGTCAAGCTTGTGTGTGTGTGTGTGTGTGTGTGTGTGTGTGTGTGTGTGTGTGTGTGTGTGTGTGTGTGTGTGTGTGTGTGTGTGTGTGTGTGTGTGTGTGTGTGTGTGTGTGTGTGTGTGTGGTTTCTCACTTCCCTGGCACTGTATCAACGTTCAGGAATATCTTCCATATTTTGCAGTAGTATTTTTCGTTGTTTTCAAGCTTCTGGCTTGCATTTGTGTCCTTGTCGCTTGTGCATATTTATTCCCTCGAATGCATTTTTGACCACCAAACACTCTCACCTGGAAAAATACGTCCACAGTTTACGAGCTATATCAGATGACATGGACACCTTACTCGTAATGATATCCTGCGCTTCTTGTATCTCTTTTGCCAATGTATTTTGTTGTTTGGGGCTACCATCACGTATATCTAGCAATCACCTTGGAGTAATATATACATCTTATGTTGAAAGTTTCCAAGGGAACCGTGGAAGAAAAGTGGTTAAAGCATTCGACTCGTTGAGTGACATACCCGTGTTCGAACACACAGTTAGGAGTTAGGGTGGGTATCAATCCTTAATCCCAAAATTCCAAAATGTTTATATCCACCCAGAGAATAAGGATTAATAGATATAAAAAAAAACGGCAAGCAACAACATGAGCGTTTCAACAGTGAAGTTACAAGGGATTATCACATAAAATACGAACAAGTCCCATACCTGACTTGTTTCGTTCTCGTGTGATAAAAAATGGAAGATAATCACAAATATAATACATAAACGTATTCCACTTTATTCTGTTTTTCCGCTCTCATTTCACTGCCTAAAGACAGGCAACAAATGGTAAAAAAAAAAAAAAAAAATCCTCAGCACATCTACGGGATCCGACTCCATCGCCGGATACAGTCACTGAGGCCAAATCTGTTCACAGAAGCATCACAGTCAACAATAATACTCGCATACAAATGCAACTCAGAAATCCTCGACAATGCCGTCAAGAACTGCACTTTTTCCAAGAAGAAGCACCGAGACCCCTTCTGCACTGTATCTTAGAAAACGCCTTCTCCTCGGTTAAACACCACTATGGCGGCCAAATCACTTTCAGCAACAACCCAAACACCACCAAGCCAGTTTCCAGCAACCTGAAATCTGCAATGACATGTATGTACTACAAGAGACCATCAGTCAGTACCCATCACCCAATGTCAGCAATAACAGCTTAAGCATCGAAAAAGGTACACCAACATACACGCTTATTTGGCTCTTGGAATCACATCTAGACTGCACCTTCTGGAGAGGTAGGTTAAGATCTCTACCACTTCAAGAAAACTTTGACCACTTACTGCCATCAGCAACTAGAAAAAATCGGATGGAACCATCGTTCAACTTGAAAAACAATCCTGAGTCAATTGCTGCATGCACATTCACCTATGAGTCATCATCATTACACTGTATATCAGTTGACTCCATAGATGAGCACATAATATGCTCGAAAGCGGTAAGCTATTCCATTGTTTCCCTTCTACTTTGAAGTCAATATATATATATATATATATATATATATATATATATATATATATATATATATATATATATATATATATATATATATATATATATATATATATATATATATATATATATATATGTAGTCATCGTGGCTCAAGCGGTAGGGTCCGCGACTTTGAGGTGTCAGGTCGAGGGTTCGCGCCCCGTCACGGTCTGTGGTTAGCAAGGGCATGCACTCAGGGTAACAATTACATCTGCCAAAACAAGTCCTTCGCAAGAAGGCAACCGTCCTAGCCCTTGGTAGAAAAGGGAGTCCGTGACGTAAAACCGGAACATATATATATATATATATATATATATATATATATATATATATATATATATATAGATATATAAATATATATATATATATATATATATATATATATATATATATATATATATATATATATATATATATATATATATATATATATATATATATATATATATATATATATATATATATATGTATATATATATATATATATATATATATATATATATATATATATATATATATATATATATATATATATATATATATATATATATATATATATATATATATATATATATATATATATATATATATATATATATTTATATATATATATATATATATATATATATATATATATATATATATATATATATATATATATATATATATATATATATATATATATATATATATATTTATATATATATATATATATATATATATATATATATATATATATATATATATATATATATATATATATATATATATATATATATGAAAAGAATATGTCCCTGTATACCTCTTCCATTCCTGCCTTATAATATTAAAGCTTTGGTGCCTCTTTCACCTATTAATTCTTTTATGTTGTGTCGATCTTACTTGGGAAAGGAAATAAATGTAAATGACATCGTTATCCACAGACGATGATATTTAAAAAAGAAGGCGAGCACTCACCAATATTCCTCTCTAAACTCTCCCCATTTTATCCAGATTTTGACATTTAATCTTATAATAAATGTCACACTATTGGATAATGAGATTGCTGTTATGTGTTGAATATATAAACGAGAGAACACTTTACTATATCGCTTAGTATTACTAAAGTTATATGGAATTTGTGACTAATATTACAATCTAAAATGTAAAATACGTACCTTTATATATATATATATATATATATATATATATATATATATATATATATATATATATATATATATATATATATATATATATATATATATATATATATAGATGTGTGTGTGTGATTACCTAATTGTGATTACCTAATTGTGCCCACGGGAAAGAGCCCAAAGCTCGCATCTTCCCGTCTCCTGATCGGTTCCATTTTTAGACTTAGTGATACTTATCATTCCTGTCCTTAAAACTATGGATTGAGGTAGCATTAACTACCTCCTCGCTTAGCGAATTCCAATTATCAACTACTCTTACACTGAAAAAGTATTTCCTTACATCCTGCAAACAAGTTTTCTTCCGAAGCTTCAAACTATGACCTCTAGTTCTAGAGCCAGCCATATCGAAATATCGATCCCTATCCACTCTATCATAACCATGAAGGAATTTAAAGACTGTCACCATATCCCCCCTTACTCTTCTAGCTTCGAGTGATGGCAAGTCTAATTCCCTCAGCCTCTCATCATAACCGAGATTGCGTATTTCTGGCACCAGTTTTGTGGCATGTCTTTGAACTTTTTCAAGCTTAGCTATGTGCTTTTTCAAGTGCGGATTCCAAAAGGGGGCTGCATATTCGAGTTTTGGCCTCACATAGGTTACATAAATATTTCTGAACATTTCCTTGTCCATGTGCCTGAAGGCTACCCTTACATTTGATAAGAATGCATATGCTGCCCTTACTACGCCATTTATATGTATTTCTGGAGACAAATCTGCCAATATGTTTACTCCTAGATCTCTCTCATTTTCTGTCTCCTGAAGTTGTACTCCAGCCACCGAGTAGTCAAGCTTGGGCCTTCTTGCACTTGTACCCATTCTCATTACCTTACATTTTGAGGTATTGAATTTCATTAGCCACTTTTCTGACCACTCATGCAGATTATTTAGATCCTCCTGAAGTTCTCTACCATTGTTCTCGTTTTTTACTTTCTTCACAATCTTTGCATCATCTGCAAACATATTCATGAATGAATTTACAGACTCTGGTAGGTCATTTACATATACAAGGAACAAAAGTGGCCCTAAAACTGAACCCTGTGGAACTCCACTACTAACTCTTCTCCATTCAGACACTGAGTGTCTTACTCTAACCCTCTGTTCCCTTCCTTCTAAATAAGTTTTTATCCATTCCAAGACATTTCCACCTATTCTAGCCATTGATTGCAGCTTCCTAATAAGTCTCCCATGTGGAACAGTGTCAAACGCTTTCTGAAAGTCTAGGAATATGCAATCTGCCCAGCCCTCTCTTTCCTGTAAGATTTGGCTTACCTCATCATAAAATTCTAATAAGTTTGTTACTGTTGATCTTCCTTCTCTGAAGCCATGTTGCCTCACTGACAAAAAGTTGAAGGATTCCAAGTGAAGAGAGATATGTTTCCTTAGTAGTTTCTCCATAACTTTGCAAACTATGCTGGTCAAGGAAACTGGTCTATAGTTCAGAGCCGTATCCCTCCTTCCCTTTTTGAAGATAGGTATCACATTTGCTTGTTTCCAGCATCTTGGAATCTCCCCCGACTCCAATGACTCCTTAAATATGATACTTAGTGCCACTGATATTGTGTTTGCGCATTTTTTAAGCACATGAGGGGATATGTCATCAGGACCTGTAGCTTTATGAACATCTAAATCCATCAGCGCTTTGCATACCTCTGTGGCTGTAAGGTTGATGTTCTCTAATACCGGCCCTTGAGCTTCTATCACTGCAATCTGAGGGGGTGGGGTATTTTCTACTGTAAATACTGACTGAAACTCCTTGTTCAATTCTTTGCAGATCTCTTCGTCCGTCTCAGTGATGCTTCCATCCGCTCTCTTTAGCCTTAAAACCTGTTCTTTTACCTTCAGTTTTCCTCTGATAAAGCTGTGGAAAAGCTTGGGATTTTCTTTCGCCTTCCTGGTGATGTCCCTCTCATAATCTTTCTCTGCCTCTCTCCTTTTACTTAGGTAGTCATTTCTTGCTCTTTTGTAGGTTTGCCAGGCATTTATGTTTTTTCTCCTCCTATACCTTTTCCAGCATTTGTCTCTCCACTCCTTAGCTCTTTTACACCCATTATCGAACCATTTCTCTCTGGCATGAATTACACCTACTTTGGTGACAGGTATGCAGCAATCTACAATCTTCCCATATTTCTCACAAAAGATGTCATACATTTCTTGTACAGATTTGTTGTAAAATAAGGTTCTCCAGTCAATAACTGCAAAAAGCTCATTCATTTTGATGTAATCTCCTTTCTGATAGTTCCTCCTCATGTCCTCAGTGCCTCTACTCTCAGGAAGAATGTCTTCAATGATATACTCCATCAACAACACACAGTGGTCACTCTTTCCAATTGGTGGTTCATACTCAATATTTTCAATATCCAACACATTATCTGTGAACACCAGATCAAGTAGTGATGGCTCATCCCCACCCCTGGCTCTTGTTGGTTCCATTACATGTTGGTGTAGGAAATTCCCTTGTACGCAATCTAGGAATCTTGCCCCAAAGGAGTCCTCACCACTGTGTGGGTCAAGATTTATCCAATCTATCTCTTTATGATTAAAGTCTCCCATAATCAAAATCCTACATTTTTTCTCCCGCGCCATGTTAACAACTGAGTTTATGACTTCAATCGTACCTATATGACTTTCCTCATAAATTTCAAGCCTATTTTGGTTCCTTGGTGGGTTGTATACAACAGTTATTATAATGCTCTCTGACCCAGTATTTATGCGAGCAACAAGAAATTCCCTGAACTCACTTTCTATAGCCAAGTTTATCTCTTCAACTTGAATCCTCTCACTTATGAGCAGTGCTATCCCTCCACCAGTTACGGGAAAGAGCCCAAAGCTCGTAACTTCCCGTCTCCTGGTCGCTTCTATTTTGTACTCAGTGATACTTATCATACTTGTCCTTAAAACTATGGATTGGGTAATAATAATAATAACAATAAGACTTTATTTCCAACGTACATTAACTACCTCCTCACTTAGTGAATTCCAATTATCAACCACTCTTACACTAAAAAAGTACTTCCTTACATCCGGCAAACAAGTTTTCTTACGAAAGCTTCAAAATATGACCTCTAGTTCTAGTGCCAGCCATATCAAAATATCTATCCCTATCCACTGTATCATAACCATGAAGGAAATTATAGACTTTCACCATATCCCCCCTCAATCTTCTAGCTTTGAGTGACGGTATGTCTAATTTCCTCAGCCTCTCATCATAACTGAGATTACGTATTTCTGGCACCAGTTTCGTGGCATGTATTTGAACCTTTTCCAGCTTAAGTACGTGCTTTTTCAAGTGCGGATTCCAAAAGGGGGCTGCATATTAAAGTTTTGACCTCACATAGTTACATAAATATTTCTGAACATTTCCTTGTCCATGTGCCTGAAGGCTACCCTTACATATTTCTAAGAAAGCATATGCTGCCCTTACTATGCAATTTATATGCATTTCTGGAGAAAAATCGTCCAGTATGTTTACTCCAAGATCTCTCTCATTCTCTGTCTCTTTAAAGTTTCTCGTAATAATCTGTAATATAAATTTTTCTGATTTGCTCATCTAATTATCAAGTTTCCATCGGCCTTTGGAGAGCCTAACATTATTAATATTCTTTATAATATATATATTTGTTTCTCTTATATCGCGTTTATATAAATTATGGCTCATGTAGCTCAGAGGTAGAGGTAGTATGTTGGGAAGTGACGAGCATGACAAACGAGGGCTCGATCCCACCGCGGGGACTTAGGAAGGGCATCTAGTCTTAATTCCCCATCTCGGCATAAATAATACTAAGAATAATTCAGACTGAGAAAGACATTATAGCGTTGACGTCTGACTGCGGTTTCACCTCTCCAAGCTTAGACCTCCTTGAAATTTCGCTTTACTCGTAGAATGGGTAGCAATTTCCCAAGGCTTAGCGAATGATATAAGGCCAAGATTGACTGATTCCGAGAGTACGAAAAATGAATGCCTTTTTAGGTATTTTATAATTTCGGATGCTCCATACCGTACCAGCAAAGTCAGGGAATTTTCACCGTACTCAGCAGATGGACTCTTGATTGTGTCTGATGTATTTTAAGGTTGAATGATTGCGATGATTGCTTTAGCCAAAGGTTAAGTAAAAAGCCATATCTACATTGAACCTGATGGAAAACGCGCACGAAGGAGCTGATGATGGCGTATTCCTTATAGAGAGAGAGAGAGAGAGAGAGAGAGAGAGAGAGAGAGAGAGAGAGAGAGAGAGAGAGAGAGAGAGAGAGAGAGAGAGAGAGAGAACATATTTGTTAATGCAAGACCCGAAGTCAGTTTAGGGTATAAATTGCTCTTAATATATGCGAGAAGGAAGCTATTCCTATTTCAGTGAATTTTACCTTATTTCCTTCAAGCGCACACACACACACACCTCAGCCTCTCATCATAACCGAGATTGCGTATTTCTGGCACCAGTTTCGTGGCATGTCTTTGAACTTTTTCAAGCTTAGCTATGTGCTTTTTCAAGTGCGGATTCCAAAAGGGGGCTGCATATTCGAGTTTTGGCCTCACATAGGTATTTATGTAACCTATGTGAGGCCAAAACTCGAATATGCAGCCCCCTTTTGGAATCCGCACTTGAAAAAGCACATAGCTAAGCTTGAAAAAGTTCAAAGACATGCCACGAAACTGGTGCCAGAAATACGCAATCTCGGTTATGATGAGAGGCTGAGGGAATTAGACTTGCCATCACTCGAAGCTAGAAGAGTAAGGGGGGATATGGTGACAGTCTTTAAATTCCTTCATGGTTATGATAGAGTGGATAGGGATCGATATTTCGATATGGCTGGCTCTAGAACTAGAGGTCATAGTTTGAAGCTTCGGAAGAAAACTTGTTTGCAGGATGTAAGGAAATACTTTTTCAGTGTAAGAGTAGTTGATAATTGGAATTCGCTAAGCGAGGAGGTAGTTAATGCTACCTCAATCCATAGTTTTAAGGACAGGTATGATAAGTATCACTAAGTCTAAAAATGGAACCGATCAGGAGACGGGAAGATACGAGCTTTGGGCTCTTTCCCGTAAACACAATTAGGTAATCACAATTAGGTAATCACATATATATATATATATATATATATATATATATATATATATATATATATATATATATATATATATATATATATATATATATATATATATATATATATATATATACACAACCTCAAGACAACAGAATTCAAATCGCTCCGCAAGCCACATGTTTCTTAAAGCAACCTTCTACAGTTGTGCGTGTGGCTTGCGACGTGAGTTCGTTTCTCCTAAGGTGGTTTAATATGTTTTCCGTTGACAATAGTGTATGTGCGTGTGCGCGCGTGTGTGTGTGTGTATAATATGAAGGATCAACTGTACACACTATCATAAAACAAAAAGCATATTATTGACTATCGAGCCTACCCTTAACAGGATTTGAACTTACAACATTTGAGAAGCAATTACTCGTAATATTTTAGAAGGCGCTACTCTGACGAACCTTATGCTTAGAATAGGCCAACTTACAATGGCATATATAAGAGGAGTCAAGTATAGGGTACAAAAGTATGTAGCCCAAACTTCCAGGAAGCTGTATTGTAAAAACCTTCATAAAGTTATCCAGAAATTGGTCTGATTAAATTATGTGGGTTTAGGCTTCTGAAATAGTGAAACTTGGGCCATTTCATTTTGGTAGGGTCGATCCATATCTGGAGCAAACTTTACAAATATGTTCCTTCCGATCTCATTATGGGATTATCATATTCTAGATATTCATTAATGGTACCGAGTTGAAAATGATTCCTTGGTATGGGGTAGTAATTTAACCTTGCAATTTAATTTTCTTTGGAAAGGATGTTGTCATTAATTTGCTTAATTTTAAAAGCAAAGTAGTTACTCATAAAAAAATTCTTATCAGAATGCTGTGCCATAATATAACTCTCAGTGAACATCAATAAGGACACTATTAGACTGCATATGCTATTTTATTATGCATGGTCTAAAAAAAAAAAAAAAAAAAAAAAAAAAAAAAAAAAAAAAAAAAAAAAAAATAATAATAGTAGCATGATCTAGGAAAAAAAATAATTTTCATGACCACTACATCGCGGTAGCGCAGTGGTTAGAGCGCTCAAATCGGAAGTGACAAACCTTAGTTCCAGCCCACAGCTGGCCGTTAGGATGGACATCCAGTATTAATTTCCAAAATGCAACCTATATGCATCCGCCCCCCACCAGAATAGGATAAATATCAACACATGAAGCGGAAACCAGCTCTGTACTGGCAATGAAAAGGTTCTCTTCTAGGAAAAAACAAGTAAACCAAAACTGAAGTGAATTAATGGAATAGGTTTCCATGTTAATATTGGTAAATGATGCGGTGTTCACCGTTTACTTTTTCCATTTTCTTTAATTCGCCATGCTCTGGGATTAATGTTTCCCGTTATAAGCAGAGTTTTCTAGTTCCGCTGGGTGCGTCATGGTTTGCATATAGGCAGTTAAACATTTTGTGTTAGCTGTATCAATGTAATTGACGATACTCTTGAATTATTATTTTCTGTAAATCGTTTTGTCTTGTTTAATCTAATTAAGGGCTGTCGATCGCCCTACGGAGAGTTAGGAAGGGCATTCAGCATTAATCCTTCAGCTCCAGCGTTTTATTGCCCACCCCAATTCAAATGGGGATTAACAGTGGCACATAAAACGGTCCCATACAATAGTGAACAATATTTATCTCACCCATTCTGTAAATTTTGGTCATTATTATCATAAAGTATTATGATTTTAATGTTAATATACTTAGTGATATATTCTAATGTTACACAGACTAGAAATATACGTATCAAAATAATAATAAAAAAAAAAACACTTGTGCAGAAACATAAAAACAACAATGGCAAAATTATATGTATTAACAAGAATGTTTTAGCTACTAAAGATTGTTTGTGTGTGATTACCTAATTGTGATTACCTAATTGTGTTTACGGGAAAGAGCCCAAAGCTCGTATCTTCCCGTCTCCTGATCGGTTCCATTTTATACTTAGTGTGTGTGTGTGTGTGTGTGTGTGTGTGTGTGTGTGTGTGTGTGTGTGTGTGTGTGTGAGACACCAGGATGGCCAAGAAAACATTTTAGAAAAAAGTAGCCGGTTTAGGACAAGGCAGAAATAAGCGAATGATAAACAATAAAAGGACAGGCAGAGAGACTGATCAAAAGTAATGAAGATCTAATAATATGGCAGGATTAGGCCCTAAGATGACGATAAATCTGTTTTCTTTAAATAGGAAAGATTGTAAAAGTTAGATAACGCAGACAGGAAAAGTGTTCAAGAATTTGGAAGTGCAAGAAATGAAGCAGTCACTGCAAAGACTAATCCGCGAGCCAAATCTCCACAAGTACCTGTGTGCCGAAGCCGCTTCTTTAATAATCATATTTAAAAAAAAAAAAAGTAACGAGTTTCATTATGTTTCCAAGCAAAATAAAAATTAAGGAAGAGAGAGAGAGAGAGAGAGAGAGAGAGAGAGAGAGAGAGAGAGAGAGAGAGAGAGAGAGAGAGAGAGAGAGAGAGAGAGAGAGAGAGAGAGAGAGAATTATTATACCTGGAACGATTTCTTTATAAGTCCACTTTCATTATTAAATGAATGTAAAAGACTGGTTCAAAATCAGTGGAACTGAAAGGTAACGGGAAGCCCCCCCCCAAAAAAAAAAAATGGAAGCTAGGTCAGATTCTGTAGTAACAGTCATTGGATTGATTATATATAACCCCTGACCTTGGCACTAAATGCCCATAAAGTGAGTCGCCTTCGCAATTTATTTTTCCATTTGTGAAATTGGAATAATACTGTGTCTCTGCTAGCGAGCCCTTTACGATTTTATTCTTTTATAGTATCTCTCTCTCTCTCTCTCTCTCTCTCTCTCTCTCTCTCTCTCTCTCTCTCTCTCTCTCTCTCTCTCTCTCTCTCTCTCTCTCTCTCTCTCTCTCTCTCTCTCTCTCTCTCTCTCTCTCTCTCTCTCTCTCTCTCTCTCTCTCTCTCTCTATATATATATATATATATATATATATATATATATATATATATATATATATATATATATATATATATATATATATATATATATATATATATCTCTCTCTCTCTCTCTCTCTCTCTCTCTCTCTCTCTCTTCTCTCTCTCTCTCTCTCTCTCTCCTCTCTCTCTCTCTCTCTCTCTCTCTATATATATATATATATATATATATATATATATATATATATATATATATATATATATATATATATATATATATATATATATATATATATATAATTCTATTTCACGAGAAACACGTGAATATTGTAAATGTGAATGGTTATGGCTATGTATGGAAACTGAAAGAAATTTTGAGATTCTTAGTACTTTCAAGTGTGTTATCTATCTTCAGAGGTATCAGGTTTCTCAAGGGACTGAAACAATATATATACAAACAGAAAATAGAAAATAAAAATTAGCAACTTAGCAAAAAAAGAAATTAAGCTTGACAACTCCAACAAATGTAAAGAGTTTTGTTTTCTCTTTAGACAAGGCGTGAAACCAGGAAAATTAGATACGGTCAGTGTTGAGAAGAGAAATGTCATCCTCCCATATACTGAATTCCTATGACCTGACTGAAAAACTTCAGAATCTTGTTATAACTCTAGATATTCATATGAACAGCTTTGATTCTTGTTTCCTCTTTAGCAGAGTATCCATAAATAACTTATTAAATTACCTTAGTTGTGAATTAGATAATCATTCTATTTAGTTACCTAAAAATTTTATTTTTCAACTCATTTACCTTGGTGTTTACAGGTTACAAGTTTGTTTTTTGGCAATAAATATTACCAACAAACTCTAGGTATGGCTATGGAAAACCCCTTTTCCCCTCTTCTCTCTAATCTTTATATGGAATGTTTTTGAAAGACAGTACCTTCATACTGTTGTCCCTTCAAATACTAATTTTCATTGGTTTCGTTATGTTGATGATGTACTATGTTTTCCGGTACTGATATTCATGTTCATGAGTTTTTGACTAAGTTGAATAATATTGTTCCCTCTATTAAATTTATGTTAGAAAAAGAAAATAATATCTTGCTATTTTTAGACATTTTTTGACATAAACAACCTTTTTCACCGAGGTTTGATATTTTTAGAAAGCCCACAAATAACTTATCTTACGTACATTTTTATTCTGGTCATTATTTCAAAATATAGAAATCTATCTTTTCTTCAATATTTCTCCGATCTTTCTATACTGTAAGCCAGGAATTCCTTGATACTGAGATTGATAAAATAATTGATATTGGAATTTTTTTTTATCTAATTGGTTCTTAAATATCTGCTTCGATGCTGCAAAACGTATATTTCATACACCATCCCTCCCTGACAGTAATGTTTCGAAAGCTAATAATATCCTAGAGTCCCTATTTCCAGGAATGTCATAGCTTAGTCAAGATTTTGAGAACATTAAATGTCCGTTTAGTTTTCAAATATGAAAATAGCTTCTGCAATATGTTGATTAAAAATAGTCCTGTTTCCACTTCTAGTATTATTTATACGATTTCTTGTAAAGATTGTGATAAGTATTATGTTCGCCAGATTATCAAATCATTAGAATTTCGTGTCAATCAAAATAAATATAACGTTCGAAATTGTCAATCTTCTAGTGCTTTGTTCAAGAATTATTCTGATCGCAATCACCATATTGACAGGAACAACGTTTCAATCTTAGTAAGAAGTAAACTTTTTTTTTTTTTTTTAAACTTTATTTCCATTTTACAATGGGTATTCGTCAGCCAGGACAAGCCCCAACCCCCCACTGTGATGTCCACCCACAGCAGTTCCTGCCAGTAAACAGCTTAAACTCTCGGTCTTGGACGGGGACCGATCTTTCGACCTCGTGAATGCGAAGCCAGCGCGTTACCACTGTACTAGCCAGAATAAACTTGGAATCTGAAATAATTAACTAAACCGAGCACCGAAATATTAACTAAAGTAATGGTTTATTTGTAATATATCCCATATTATCAAGTATTTTTCATTAAAGCTTGAAAAAAGTAATTTTGGAAAAAATAATGTTATTATCCTCTACTACTGATTTATTTGTACTGCTATTATTTGTTATCATTATTAATTTTTTTCTTTTATTATTAGTATTATTGTACTATTATTATTATTTCATAATTACTATTATATTATCTTTATAATAATATTATTGTTAGTATTTCTAATATTATTATTATTATTATTATTATTATTATTATTATTATTATTATTATTATTATTATTATTATTATTATTATTATTATTATTATTATTATTATTATTATTATTATTATTATTATTGTCAAGGTTAATGTGTTTTGTTCACTGTTCCTACTATTCTTAGCAATTTAATATATTCCTGTCTCTTCTTACCACTGACCATATCTAGTTTTCCTGGTCTCACGCCTTGCCCATAGTGAAAACAAAACTTTTTACATGTGTTGGTGTGGTCAAGCATAATGACGTCCTTTTCTGATTTGTTAATTCCTATATTCACCTCTTTCCTGTATGTATATATATCGCTTCATTCGTTTGTACAAACCAGATTTCTCTGATGATAAGTAATACACTTCAAAGACCTAAGGATCTCAAAATTTCTTCCAATTTCCTGACATAGCCATAACCATTCTTATATATATATATATATATATATATATATATATATATATATATATATATATATATATATATATATATATATATATATATATATATATATATATATATATATATATATATATATATATATATATATATATATATATATGTATATATATATATGTATATATATATATATATATATATATATATATATATATATATATATATATATATATATATATATATATATATATATATATATATATATATATATATATATATATATATATATATATATATATATATATAATGTGTGCGTGTATGCACAGACAGATAGATTGATAGATATGTGTGTGCATACACAGCCATTTTCCCTTTACAAGGGGAATGGTTGAGTCGAGGCAAAATACTCTAACTCTATGGGAAGACAAAATAAAGAGGAAGGGATTCCCAGTCCCTTTGCTCCGTCCCATTTATTCTATTCTTACGACACAAAGGAGAACATGAAGGAAGTATTCTTCTCCCCCTCCCTCAGGGGGAATTCATATATATATATATATATATATATATATATATATAATATATATATATATATATATATATATATATATATATATATATAAAATACACACACAAGTCGACCGAGAATTATCTGTTCAACTTCACTCTGTTAGCAATAGTTAATTACAAACTAAAATATGCCATGTTTGAGTCATTAAAAAAAATGGGTATAAAGATTTTTTGTGATTACAAAGCTTGTTTGTTTGCTTCCACCAACACTACAACCCTTATTTCTATTCATTTGTATAAATCTCCGAAGCTTTAGCTCTCAACTCAACAGAGTTCCTAAAAGGAGCCTTAGTCGCATTCTGCATAAGAAAAGGTCTGTCAAGAGTCATATTAATACCAATAACGGAAGATGATTTCCAATATCATACAAGAAAAAATTTTCCTCATATATGAGAAGCGAAAGAGACTGCATTTGCAATGAGTGAAAATTTAGTGATCGTTCCTCTAGAAATATCCCATTAAAGTGTCACTATATGTTGATTGTCATCATATGTGCAATATTAACCCCATTATGGGGATGGACGCAGACGGGTTGGAGCTGGGGAATTGAGGATGGTTGCCCTTCATAATCCTCCGGGTATGCTCGATTGCTGGTCTATCGCTCTCCGACTTGAGTGCTCTAACCACTGAGCTACGCGGTCCCAATGAACGCTACTATATACGATTATGTACACAAATTTCCAAGTTATTGGTTTGAATGGCGTCATATTTATTTTCAAAGTTAGTAAAATCAGTCTCTCATTAACACTAGGGAGAGGCAAAAAAGAAAAAATATATTTGAAATAATATTTCCCTTGAATATGAATGATTAACGTAGAGTAGAAATATTAATATGAATAAGGGTGATTAAAATAAAGAAAAATTAATATGGGAGGGTAATTGCAATAAATAAAGCATTAATATAAAAAGAAGTGATTGAAATAAATTCAGAAGAAAAATCAATATGCAAAGGAGTGATTAAAAACAACAAGGGAGAAATATTAGTAGCATCATATCATACCTATATTACCAAGACAAAGCTAATGAAAAGGGTCATACTAGCATCAGTATATTTAATCGGCTACTTTTGTTTAGGATTTTCCTTACGATTTTCAATTGACTGCAACTCTTAACAAGAATAGACGCTCAGTGAAAAGTAGATTATCCTGAAAAGGATTATTATTTTTTTTTTGCATAATAATACATTAATATCTACAATACACGAGGTGAATTGTATTTCCTTATCGTGTCTGCATCCAAAATGGGAAATAAATAAAAGGCAAAAGGGCCACATGTTTTCTCCATTCTTGTATGCATCGTGGAAAGGAGGCGTAAGCATAGAGAAGTCTGGGAGTGGATTGTATTTAGCAGGTTTTTGCGAGAAGCTTTTAATGGCCACTTCGCTTCTTCAAGAGCCCTGCTAAGTGTTGCATTTATAGTCAGCCCCCAAAAAGCGATCTAAGTATCATTGTGGCAATAATTTCTGCAAGGGAGAGGTATCCATCCCTTTTGCTCCTTTATATCTCTTTTACGACTTTCTTGGTATTATTGGGCAGTATTTTTTTTTATACTTATTAATTTCTTTAATATCTCGATGCTCATTTTTTCGTATATTCTCATTTTGTTGATTATTTTTCTCCTTTGTCTTCTCTTAAGATACAAAGATCTAATCATTATAAATTCACTTTGACTAAACGCTATCTCAAAGACTGCGTGTTTGTTGACGTTTTTGAGTGTCTGAAGGCTTACAGTGTGATACACAAGGAAAGGCTTTGCTTAAAACCTGCCACGTTATCCTCAAGTAACAAAGTAACCCAGTCCTGAAAGGCTTAAAGGCGGGGGATGTTTGCAGGACTCGAGAAGCATTTCTAATATACAGGCGCATATATTTTTTTCTATGAATGTGACAGCGAATGGGCAAAGAATACAGCCCCCATCAGGCTCGGAAACCAAGTAAGCATTCGAGAACAAGTAAAAGCTGAAGGACAAGACAAATATAAGAGAAACAAAAGCTGAAAGAATATTCAAAATAATGCAGACGATAATTTTGAGAAAGCAAGCGAAGAGAAGCAGATATGGGAAGTGGTGTGACTTGCCATATGTAAAAGATAGTAAGAAATGCGTAACGAATGCGCCAAAATATTCGGTGAAGATGTAGGCATAGGAAAAGGACTGTAAATAAAGGAAGGCTCAACATCGAGCTGTATATAAAATTGGAATTGATAATAATAGTCAATAAAACAATAATAGGACATGAAACAAACGGAGCAGGAGTATTTCAAGTCAAAATCTAAAGTCTAACTTCACAAAACTACCAAGCTAGCGTATACAGTATATAACTTTGATAATTATTTTCTAAACGAAATGGTAATTATCCCTATTCTGAGTTACTTATGTTTTTTATACAGTAACCTAATCTAACCTAAAATGACCGGGTAAAGATAGCCCCTCCTTTTCCAACTGTATTTGATTTTTATCCAATTTATATCATCGTGCTTGTCAAAAAGTTGGGAGACATTAGTAGAAGAGATAATTAGGTTGTTGAATGTATGTATCAGGAAAGGGAAAGTCCAAGCTGATTGGAGGTGTGCATGTGTAGCTTCACTTTATAATGGGAAGGGTTATGAGTGTTGTAGTAATATAGGAATTTGTGTGTTGAGTGTAGTGGGTAAGTAATATGGAAGTGTGATAATCGAGGAAATTAGAAGAGGTACTGAAAGGTTGACTGAGGAAGAACAGTGCGGGTTCCGGAGAAGAAGAAGGTATTTGGGTCATGTGTTTGTGGTAAGACAGGTCTATGAGAAGTTCTTAGAGCGAGGTACGGGCACTTTTAGGGCTTTTATAAATTGAAAGAAAGAGTGAGACAGGGTTGATAGAAAGTTTTTACATGAATAGAAGACCATGTGTGAGAGTTGACAATGGCATGATTGATTGGTTTGAAGTGAAAGTAGAAACACGTCAAAGTTGTGTAATGTTGCCTTGATTGTTTAACGTGTATATGGATGGAGTGGTAAGGGAAGTATATTCAAGAGTATTAGACAGAGGCTTGGAAGTAGTGGCTGAGTATGAAAGGTAATGGAAAGTGAATCAATTGTCATTCGCAGATGGCACAGCACTGGTGGCTGATACAGAGTATGAACTAAATAATCTGGTGACAGAATTTGTTATGGTGTGTGAAAAAGGGAAGTTGGGGGTGAATATTGGAAAAAATAAAGTCAGGAGATGTATGAGAGTGTCTATGTTGGTAGATAGATTGTAGGAGTGAATGAGGAGTTGCTTGAAGCAGCTGAGAGTTATAAGTATCGAAGGTCGCATGTGCAAAGTAATGAATGAGTGGATGCAGAGGTAAGTCATTGATTAAAGTAAGCAATTAAAGGTCTAGGTGGGTTGAGAAGTGTGATGAGAAATAGATATTTAGGAATGAATACGATGAAAGGATATAAGAGGGCGTGATTGTGCTGACATCACTGTACAGAGCAGAGACTTGGAATGCAAGAGAGGATGAAAATATCATAAAGTAATTTTACCCAAGAACTGTGACATGACATTACCCATGTAATGTCATGGGTGCTCAAGTGGTGTGACCTGATATTTCCAGTGTGGTTTTCTGGGTAGTGTGTGTGTTTACAAAGAGATATGACAAAGATCTATGGTTCACCCCGTAGGCCTCTCACACCTCTGTGTCCCTGATCGATGGAGGTCAGAAATGTCACACATATCTGTGTTGTTCTCATGAGAGCCTCCACCAATACTTGCATGTACACTAGAAAATATACATAAAGGCACTCCTTGTACCCAAGTGGCGTTCCTTTAGCCACACCCCTCAAGCTATAGGTTGTAACCCTTTTTCTCTGGAAGCCTATTGGTGGAGGCGTGGCCAAGCATACCACAAAAAGATTCAGCAGTGAGAAAGTCAGTCAGAGATTTTTGAGGGACGAATAAGAACTTTAACATTTACCCTAAGGGGGGGGGGGCATTGAGGTGTAGAATAAGTGAATAACTATCTAAACTAAATGTTAACACGACCTTGCTTAACTGTTATCACCTCGCACGCTATAGCACTGTAGTTAAACAACTAACACAACACTGGTAGAATATAGCATTACGATTTCTGTATAGATATACAACTATACGACAAAAGAACAAGTATTAAAGTAAAGAGAAGGGTTAAGATTACTTCAGGTTAGATATGCAATTATATAATTAATGCTTAGGTTTCGATTGAATTTAACGTGGTAAAAAAAGCGAATTTGATATAAAAATAATTAACAGAAAATGGTACACTGACCATGGTCAAAGAAAAATATCAATAGCAAACTCATCAGCATGGTAAGTTTGTCGGGATCGACTATATATCTAAATATGTCATAAAATGTATCTTTAATCTCCAAAATTAGCTCCTACCATATCTAAAGAAATCAGTAGGAACTATCTATCTTCAGAATAGAAATAAATAAATAATCGTTTTCACTAATTTGAGTTGGAAAATCTCCTGAGGTGAAAAGCGTCACCGACGATTCCTGTTCAACGAAAAGAATGTGAATAGAGCAGATAAAAAAGCTAATAAGATAGTGATTACAAGGTCACCTGTGTGGTTCTTGCACTATGACCTATATGAAATTATTTTTTCAAAGCTTTTATTCAGAAACTTCTCTTCAACTATACCTTTGTTTTAGTTTTTGTTTTTTATCAATATTCACTATTATTTTCATGTTATTATTATTATTATTATTATTATTATTATTATTATTATTATTATTATTATTGTTATTATTATTATTATTATTATTATTATTATTATTATTATTATTATTATTATTATTATTATTATTATTATTATTATTATTATTATTATTATTATTATCATTATTATCATTATTATTATTATTGTTATTATTGTTAATATTTAAATCTTCTGCCACGAACTTTACTTGAGGCCTCAATAACTATCATCAAATATCACACGTTTAGCTTATAATGCTGATATGAACATTTCACAGAGTGGTGAAAGTAATCTGAAACTGTTGATATGTGCTCCTTCACATAAAATGGTCAAAGTCAATGTTCCTTATGAGGGAAAGTAAGAAAGGCCTAGCTATATCAATTATTAAATCTAATAACTAAATATTTCAAGCTGGAGATCACTAAGCTTCGATGCTGCGAGTGACCTTAGCACTGATTATGTCTTCTTGCATCATTTTGGTGTCTAAGAGATAGCGTAGTGTCAAGGGGAGAAAGAAACTCAAAGATTAGTCGTGCTCCTGAATGAAACAATAAGGAGAGGCACAGTTTATATATGTAAATTAAATAAAAAGAAAAAAAACGTCGTATATACAAAATAAGAAAGGTATTATAAGAGCAAGCAGTGCCCACAAAAAGCAAATAGGTCATAAAATGGGATACAAGGAATGCTAAAAAGCATTCCCGCCACAACTCTTGGATCGCTTTTTTGGGACGTGCTATAAATGCAACACTTAGCAGGGTTATTGAAGAAGTTAAGTGGCCATAAAAGGCTTCTCACAAGAAGTTTCTGAATACCATCCATTCCAGAGGACATTTTCCTCTAACGCCTTCCCTTTCCTTGGCGCATAACAGGAACAGGGAAAACATGCATGGAAAATTCTACTACATTTCCCTTCTATTTTATTCCTTCTTTTAGATGATACGGTTTGAAAGAGGCGTTGATACGAAGAGGGATAAGGTTTTTTTCTGCTGCACTGAAGATAATAAGCATATGTATGTATGTATGTATGTATAAACGTAACGCATATGTAATAAGAGCACTAACGACAATGTCAGACACAGTACGCAACTTCTTAAATAACATTCATTTCAAGCGTAATTAATAGCTTCTCAACTTCAGAAGTATACACAAGCCTTACTATCTCATGAAGGACTGATTTAAATATCTAGCCTAAATAAAATGCGTAAGTATTTGTCAGATAATGAATATTCAACCAACTAATTAGCACACAAACGACAATTATTGCATAAAAAACTTCAAAATGAAGATAGGATGAATGCTCAAAGAGGAGAATATCTTAGAGTTCTCGCTTCGTATTCAAAAACCATCGTCTGCTGTTAATGATATCATTTGCATAATTTTCCTTCCGTATATGAACGACGCTAACCATAAAAGCTATGGGGGTTGGTAGGATCTGAAAAAAAAAATGCCACTTCCGCGCCTGGTCTACCTCACTAAATGTAATCTATTGTGTCCTAACCTGACCTAACCTAACCATTATTCCACGCTGATACCTATCTAGCAATATAACTAAGTCATTAAATATTGTTGCCCTGATATATGTAGGTTACAGTGAAAATAGGCCGGCAGACAGCACACAAACGTAGCACCAATGATATTTCAATTACTGTGAATATACAAGAAGCTCATTTCAGAACTTACCAAGAGATTTAGAGACTATATGACTTATGAGCGATATGTTTTGAGGATAAATCTCAAATAAAACTTAAGTAATAAGGTCTTTCATAAAATGTGGAAGTGTTTTCTTTTCTTTTACTGTTTGTACACAAATTTGCGCAGAACAGATACAATGATAAAGACTATATATTATATTACTACTTTCCATAGATCGAAGCACAGTTATGCCTATAAATATGTACAACAGCGAAGTCAGAAGCAAACACAGAAACATCACCACTGTTGATGAATGAATAATGTATACAAAAAGATTTCAGAATCAGGCAAAACTCACAAACTTTTAAACATTCCCTGTGCATAAACTTATTTCAATCTACTCATAATCTTATCAACATCTGATTGATCGTTATTACTCATCTCCAGATACAGTGCTAAAGCATCCCCTTCCAGAAGCAAATGTGTAAAACTTGCCAAATCTTTAATGTCCATCAATTTTGCCACTAATTCCGCCTTCTTTACCCATGCAACAGCATCTTCCTTTCCATTGTGTGATTTCATCATTTTATTACTAAGTTTCCCCTTTGCTGCCGACATTTAATGGGCCAAGGTAGCTTGTATAATGATAATAATTAAAAAAAAAAACGAAGACAGAAATTACACAAATCACCCTGGCAACCGGCCCAGATAAAAAAAAAAATGCACTATGGAATACAGTCCACTCTGAAACAAAACAGAGCTGAGTAGCTGAAGAAACTCCCACCAACAAGGAAAAAACGTACGAAAATCAACAACATCCTTTCAAGCTAAACTCTCTCTCTCCAATCCTTGACGCATGACGCTCTCAAAACGACTTCCCCCACTTCCTCATTACAACGCCACCACCACAATACTCAAGGCCATGAAACTAACTTATAAACTAATCAAATTGAATAATATAATCAAAGCAATACGGATTATAATGCTCGAAACTCCGTGACATAAAACCATAAACTTATCATGAAACCAAAAGCAAGCAATAACTAATAAATTACAATAGTGTAAACTAATTCACAACACAAATTTAGATTAACGGAAATTACTACGACAATGTAGGCCAATGCCAATATATCTCATAAAATTCAAGTTTTGACCGACTGTAGAATATTAAAGATTTCTAATAAGTTTCCTTCAAACCACTGTTTATATGGCTTCTACTAGATTTTAAAATCTATTTGACCTTATCATAAGCATTATTACACCATTAAAAAAAGAACAGGCAGCTAATGGCTTTTTTAATGGCCTTTTTTTTTCTTTTTCAAAGGTTGACTAGAATCTCTCCTTAAAATTGCTGGTGAACTTACGAGTTGAACAAACCTTGAGAGAAAAAACAATCCTTCCTTAGATATGGCAATTTCTTTCTTAACCTTTGGAGAAAACTATTTTATGTATCTTAGTACTAAGACACACCAGTGTTGAAGAATAGAGGTCTGCTATGAAGGAATAAAGAAACGACGGAGTACCGAGATCATTCAGACTATATTAGTCCATCTTCGATATACTAGTATACTTTGTTGCTTTGAAGATGTACTAATACACAGTCTGAAAGATTGCGGCACTCTGTCAGTTTATTATTCCTTCAAAGCAGATCTCTATTCATCTGTAAGTCACGTGTTTATTTTTTCGTGATGTTTTGACAACAATGATATTGATTATATTGTCTCATGCCATTACTTGGTAATTTTCAAGTTTTTTTTTTCTTCAGATTTTGCTCTTCTTATCGTCTGTTCTTAAATAGTTTTATATTTGCGAAATATAATATTATTCAAAAAATCAAATTAATACCGAGGTACGGACGAAACCATAAAAAAAGAGTGAGTATTCAATTACAATACCAGACAATAAATCATATTTGGAATGCCAACAGACAAATCAAAATACTCATACTCACCGACTACAAAACAAGATATTTTAAGGGAACGCACAGCTCTCTCCAAGGTATCTGCAAACAGAATATGGAGAAATTATAGACAGAACATACTAGAAAGGAATTAAACAGATTTTTTATGTCACTATCAGTCTTCATTTAGGGGTGAACACAGACGGACTGAAGCCGAAGCATTAAAGTTGAATACCCTTCCTAACGCGGTGCCGTGGGCTCGAGCGTGGGTACGTCAATTCCTGAGTTAAGAACTTTTATCACTTCTCAACGGTAGGCCCTTTATACACCTACAGCATGTGCTGTTCCCTGGCGGTCACTCATCCAAGTACTGACAAGACATAATGTTGCTTAACTTTATGAAAAGTGGTATTCTCAATGGAGAATGAACGCTGGCAAGGAAATTAAAGGTATGAAATGCAAAAATACAATTTCGACCGCTACAAGAATTGTATATATAAAAATATCACTCCAAAACTCTGGTACACTATATGGAGACCAAAAGTAATCTATGAATTCTTGGGTACGAAAAAGGGAGACTGGGTTCAAAGTCATAAAGAATTTTGCAGTGTTTTCAACCATCCTCAAAACAGATATTGTCTTGATTTGTTGGCCTGAAGATAAAGAAAGAACCTAGAAGGAGGAAAACGAAGCTTCCAAAAAGTTAATAAAGCTTAGAAAATGCAAGCGCCACGACGAATAGTGACAAATAAGCTGAGAAATATGAAGGAAGAGATAACTGCATTTCATGATAATTTAATCCTATTTCTACGACAAACGTTAACAACTAAAAAGAAGAAAATCCTGGAAGCCATATACAGTGTCGTAGGCCGTTTACTGTGTCAGTATTAATCCACATTGGAATGGGAGTGAACATAGACAAGTTAAAGTTGAGAAAGTAACACCGAATGCCCTTCCTAATGTCCACCTTAGGGTTCGAGTGAGGTTCAGCAGCAGTTTACAATGGCGCTTCCAATTCTCTTGAATGAATAGCTATAGTTCCTGCAAATCCAAGTCATGTGTAAACTGACTTTCTCCCAAATATTATACCTTAACTCAATTTACAATTAAATAATTCACACTAAACACTGAGACAGACTATAAAGTTTTACTTTAACTCAATATACAACAACTAAATAATTCACACTAAACATTGTGAATAAGATTATATATGATAGCACACAGCTAACATTATTATGCTGTAAGGAAAGCCCTCAACAACCGATATTCAATACCAAACACAAAGGAATTCAATTTGGGTATTTATAAGGTCGATCTCCCACAGATGTCCCATTCAAAGGCTTATTCAATTCTGGATTTCATTAGACCAATATCCATTGAGTATCCCCAAATCCAGTAATCGATAATATCAAAGATCCAATATTATACTGTATAGCAAGATCTGAATGCAGACAGGGCTTATTTTTTCTTTTTTTTTGGGGGGGGGAATTGCGATATTTCTAATATGTTAAGAAAGCAGATCAAAATGTTTCTAACTTTTATAATTATATATGTAAAGCAGAAACCAGAATGCATTTCTTTATTTAACACACACACACACACACACACACACACACACACACACACACACGCACACACACACACACACACACACACACACACACACACACACACACACACACACACACACACACACACACACACACACACACAGAATGACATGCAACAGTAAAATACTTTCCTTTATACATTTTGTTTTACCTTCCAATATAAAAAATACTTTTTTTTTTTTTTTAATTACCAGTGCATAAGATGTACAAAGATTAAAAGAGAAAATTTTTATTGAGCTGACTTTTACACATTCATTATTATATATTTTATGTATGAATAAAGTGATAAAAATAATGAAATTAATCTTGCTTCTATGTGTGTTTTGAGAACGGGCAAAGAAAATAGCGCTCATCGGGCCTGGGCACGAAGAAATCTTAAAGCAAAGAGAAAGAGACGTGAAGTGTTGTCACTTATCAGATGTGAAAGGATAATAAGGGATGTGAAAAGAATATTAAAGAATAGTTGGCGTTGATGTAGGTAGAGAAAAAGAACCGTAAATGAAGGTAGACTTAACACTGTGCGGCCCTGGACACTCCTATTTATGTTTAAAAGACCTTCAGCTGTACTATCGCAACAGGTGGCTGATGCCATTGGCCACCCTAGTACACTGTAAAACATTCTTAGACAAAAGATCAAACACCTCATATAATGGATGTTTTCCCAATAATTTTAAAAAACTGTGAGAATTTAATTAGTTTTGAATCTTGTAAAGAAGAGTAACCCCAGGGTGCTCTAGGGTGTTTCATATCTACAAGGCAAATCACCTAACCTAACCAAATAATTTACGGAGTTATCTAACTTTACATTAGGTTCTAGAAGTTCCTCATCTTTACAAGATCCTTTTTCCTTTAAAAAAAAAATCATAGTTTATATAAATATCATATGAAAAAGTTGTTTTCCATTGTCAAAGGAATGATAATAATAATAATAATAATAATAATAATAATAATAATAATAATAATAATAATAATAATAATAATAATAATATTAATAATAATTATAATAATAATAACAATAATAATAATAATAATAATAATAATAATAATAATAATAATAATAATAATAATAATAATAATAATAATAATAATAATAACAATAATAATAATAATAATAATAATAATAATAATAATAATAATAATAATACGGAAGTAGAGCATTAGTAATAATTTTCACATTAAGATACCTAAAATGGAGATAAAAAGTAACTGGGCATACATATATGTACAGTATAGTAGTATAGTACTACTCTCAAGATAAAACAGTTACACTAACAAGTGAACAGAGATAAAGCTTGCATACAAAATTAACAGTAGGTACAGTTAAAAGATATAATAACAATAATAATAATAATACAAATGTTAACCATATAATTAATAATAAAGTACTGTAGTAGTAATAACACTCGAACCTGAGTTTAAAAATCAAACACCATAGTAACAAGTTTCATACAGGATAGTTACGGTAAAAGTGATCCTTATTATTGGCATCATGACCACTTTTGTACTCCTTGCAACAATAATAATTAGTTCTTAACATGAATATCAAAGAAGGCGATATCAATTTACATATAGAATAGTTAGTATTAAGTGAAATTGCATTAAATTATTGTTTGAGTAGTGTGTGAGCAGTAACTATTTGCCCAATAGAAAACTGTATATTTTGCCTTTGAAAGCTGTGAGAGGATGAATTTTTAAGATGTTCTGGAATATTGTTTTTGAGTGTTGGCCCTCCAATAGTAATATTTTTTAAACATGCATCTCTGTTCATTCTCTGAATAAAAAGCCCACTACTCTTGTCTTGTCTTGATTCCCCTTATATCCCTGACTGCTTTGAAATTTGATAGCCAGTTAGGATAGTGGTAGTTAAATTTTTTTACACAAAAACGTAACTGTTTTCTCCACGCAGCCACCCAAGATTTTTGAAAGCTGGTGTGATGTGGCTATATATTCTTATTCCTCCCAGGGCAATTCGAGCTGCGAGATATATAAGCTTTTGTATTATAATTATCTGAGTCTTACTGGTACCTCCTCGTTCGGCTGTGTAATAACTAATATAACTGAGGGCTAAGGATTGGACAGCCATTATTCGAAAAGTAGTCTCAAAACTGTTTTTGGGTGATAAGTACATTAGTTCATATTACCTTTTTGCAGACTTCATCTATGCGGGACTCGAACATGTAGTCATCAAAGTGATACCTTGATTTTTGGCAGTTTTGCTAGGTGTGATGATATTGTCACAAATATTAATTGTTGTGTTTTTTGGAATTCGTGCTATATGGTACTTTGAACAATAAACTGCATTGAGTTTTGTATTCGTTAATTAGCCCAATAATCAATCAATCTACGTTTTCAGCAAGGATGTTTTCCAGACAAACTAAAAAGTGCGAAAGTAATACCTATATTTAAGTCAGGCACTGTGGATCATGAAAATAACTATACACCTATATCAATCTTACCGTCCTTAAGTAGAGTGTTTGAAAAAGCGATTGTTCACAGACTTAAAGAATTCCTTGAAAAGTTCAACCTATTATCAAAAAATCAATACGGATTCCGTAATAATAAGACCACTGAAAAAGCAATAATGAACTTTACAAGTGATGTTTATCAAAATTTGGAAAATAAAAACTTTGTTGCAGGGGTTTTCCTAGACTTGTCCAAAGCATTTGACTCATTAGACCATGATATACTAATAGAAAAACTAACTTGTGTGGGTATTAGGGGAACACCATTACAGTTATTTAAGAGCTACTTGAAAAATAGAAAACAAGCAGTATATTGTAATGGGAAAGCATCTTTGATGCAAACTATTGAGAGGGGAGTACCACAGGGATCAATACTGGGCCCATTGTTATTTTTAGTTTACATAAATGATATTTCCAATGCTAGTAATAAATTCAAATATATTCTTTATGCAGATGACACCAACCTTCTCTTGCATGATAATAACCTTGCCCACATGCATTCTGTTTTAAATAGTGAACTAGAAAAAATTAACAACTGGGTCTCTGTTAATAAATTAAAGCTCAGTGTTTCCAAAACTGACTATATCTTATTTCAAAATAGATCTATTATTATACATAGTGATGTTAATGATAACAGAAAATTATTTAGATTTATTCAAAACAACCATGGAACCAGAGGTAACAATATAAATTTGATATGTCCACAGCCGAGAACAACCTTGTATAAATTTTCTATTCACTGTTTTGGCCCAACATGTTGGAATGCATTACCAGAAGTATTAAATACAATAACTGGCACAACTTTATTTAAAAAGAAACTCAAACAGCATTTACTTACGAGGCAAAATCAAGCAGCTGTTGATTAATAATTAATACAGTATTGTGTATCATTAAGTCCAGGTTAAGGTCAGGCTACTGTTTTGTTTTATTACAAGATAAGTATGAGATTGCTATATTGGAGCTTTTGTTAAATATTACCGTCATACTTTAAATTATGCGAAATGTATATTAAACTGCCTGCAAAGGAGCTCTTGCTCAGCAGGCTAGTGCCTCTGAATATAATGTATATATTTATTCATGTATGTATTCTAAATATTTGGCAATAAAATCTATGACTATGACTAATTTCTTGAGAATATATTTTCTTTTTTAACAGTGTTTTCTGCTCTTAAGGTTAACTCTGGGAGATTGTTAATATCACCACCAAACAGTTATTTTCATAACCGTCCGAGGTAGTCTTTCCATTGAGTATCACACTTCTTATCACTTTCCATGTTGCTGCTGTATTATGATCAGAGACATTGAATTGGTTTTTGTAAAAGTTTTTTTCTACTTATATCAGTGAGGGATCTGACACATTTCTTTTCTGCTTTATAATGGTTACGGAGAGTCATATCATATCTATTAATTTTTAGCTCTTTTTGTATTTGATTTCTGCCTTGCGTTGCCCATTTTCAGTCATTAGTTATCCAAGGGGCTGAAGGGAAGGTTATATTTCTTGTTGCAAAGGGTGCACAATTATCTAGGTATTCATGGACTTTAGTTCGAATTTTAACCTGCAAATCAAAGTTATATGTGTTTAGGATACCATTAAGTTTAGTTATGTTGTTAATTAACGCTTCACAAAAGATATCAGTGGAGTAATTTTTAAGGCACCGGAATGTCTTGGAAAGAGGATTCTTTTTGGGCTTCTTTATGTTCAGCATTTCCATTGTCATTGGGATTATTTTTTTTTTCATATTGAGCTCTTGACCTGCAACTGGGCAGGGAACTATGTCCAAATAGGGTATACTTTCCACTTAATTTTTATCATCAGATCTATCGGAGTCCTAGAATTAAGGTTACATGGGTCAGTTTTGTGTTAACTGCATAGTGCTGATCACCTTTTTCATTTTTTTATCTGCTGAAAGCTAGTCATCATTATAGTTACAAAGTATATACTTAACCAGAATCTTGAAGATCTAATACGACAGAACACTGAACTTAAATGACGGGGATCAAATGTAAATGACACATTAAAATATATGAAATCTTAAACTTTCATTGAATGAAACAAAGACACTAGCTTCAATTAACTTTACTCTTACATCGTACGATGGACTCTAAACACTATATTGTTTTTGCATATAAATACATATGATTTTCACATATATGCTGTTATTCATTTTCGTCAGGCGAACAGCAATATTTACGAAAAGTAAATATTAGTAATGACCGGAATTCCTTTAAAAACCTTTTCCCTTGAGGTTCACTTCATCAATATGGGATAAATATATTGACAACTAATAAATTCTCCTTTTTACCTGAACCATTCTACATTTATTACTTTAAAATATTCTAAAATACTTTTCTGCATAGGCAAAATCAAAGCAGCTTTTCAGAGGCACTTCATTAGTCCGAAAAGCTACTTACACAAATGGAATTTCACTGCAAAAGCTTGAAGAGGCATCTCAAAGTCATCATCAAAAGCATCAAAGAATATACTTTCTTTATACACAGAAATACAACGATATAATGTAGTACATTTTACAGAAAAATAAGTTGTATTTTTTGCCCAAAAGCAGCGTCAATGATACAATTAAATCGACAGTTAATTCTAAGAATGCAAAGGTCGTCATTTACTTGTGTTGGTTTGTTTTGCTTATTTCAACTTTTATTTTATGACATGAGACAAGGATTTTTGCCACGTCTCGTGAGGACGTTGCTCAATCAAACACTCTATACTTCTAATATTGTACCAAACAGGGACTAAAACACGAGGCTTTGATGAATTCAATTTTAGGGAGTTGAATATAAAACCTCCTGAATGGGTAAGACTGGAACCTATTTCCACTGATAAATCTAATTATCAGTATGTTAATTTTCGCAGTGAGAAAAAAAAATCTGTGTAGGAATTGAATATTATATATATATATATATATATATATATATATATATATATATATATATATATATATATATATATATATATATATATATATATATGTGTGTGTGTGTGTGTGTGTGTGTGTGTGTGTGTGTGTGTGTGTGTGTGTGTGTGTGTGTGTGTGTGTGTGTGTGTGTGTGTGTATTCTAATTCCATTCCAGTGAAGAATAACACAAACATTAATTATGTTCAGTGACCACTGAAATGTCATGTATTTACAGAAAGAGAAGTACATATCAAAATTCATTATTATTATGTATTTAACCATAAAGTGAAATAACAGAACCTCACATTTCAATTATGAGGAGAGAGAGAGAGAGAGAGAGAGAGAGAGAGAGAGAGAGAGAGAGAGAGAGAGAGAGAGAGAGAGAGAGAGAGAGAGAGAGAGAGAGAGAGAGACCCCTCACAAATCATTCTTTACTTGTAGCAGAGGGAAAGATTTCTATTAAAAGTAGCAATTTATCTTACCAGATGGAGTTATAGTTCCAATATCGACGTTTCTCACAACCATAATTCAAGATAATATTTCATAACCCGAAGTGGAGAACATTGTCCTCAAATATTAGAGTTTTGAACTCTCATTACTTCAAGTTTTAGTTTCGGAATCTCTCACCTTTCTTCTTTATCAGACGTTTTTCCATGCTCATATTGGTCTCTGATTCTCACTATCTCTAGGAAACAAGAGTTAGTTTTGGCTCAATGTTTTACTGTCGGATAGCCCTCCTGAAACCAACCCTCGCCATAATCTGAGCTTGGGTCCCGCTTTCTTCCCCATATCTATATGTTACTAATAATCACCATAGAGATGAACTCTTCAAGCCTTCACGTCTACAGCTAAGTAACTTGGGTTTTTACCTGGGGACCAAGTAGCGCAGTGATTAGAACGTTAGACTCGGAAGGTGACAGACCCGCGATCAAGCCTACCGCGGGGTTTTAGGAAAGCATTAACCTTAACTCCCCAATTTCAGTGTGCATCCCCCAAATGGGGATTAATTGTGACACATAAAACATGTTCAACTCGGGATGTTAGAGGAGAGGAACATTAAATGGTGATTTACAGCGATAAAAACTCTCTTTAGGATATTGAGTTTCAAAGAGATTCACATTGGCCATTGAAAATGATGTCATTATGCCTGCATTACTGGGAAACTTAAAACATTTATGAAAGAAAACTTTTAATAAGGAAAATGGAAAACCGATCATGATCAAACGACACATTGGCCTTGGATAGAAAAGACACAATCTTATACAATAACTCTCCAATGCACCTTAATTCCGATAAAAGACAAAAAAAAAATAGACAGGACTCATTGATACATTCTTATAATAAGACAGTATTGCATCGAAAGAAGGGAGAGCAAAGTTAAATATATATATATATATATATATATATATATATATATATATATATATATATATATATATATATATATATATATATATATATATATATATATATATATATATATATATATATATATATATATAGATAGATAGATATATATATATATATATATATATATATATATATATATATATATATATATATATATATATATATATATATATATATATATATATATATATATATATATATATATATATATTTAACTTTGCTCTCCCTTCTTTCGATGCAATACTGTCTTATTATAAGAATGTATCAATGAGTCCTGTCTATTTTTTTTTGTCTTTTATCGGAATTAAGGTGCATTGGAGAGTTATTGTATAAGATTGTGTCTTTTCTATCCAAGGCCAATGTGTCGTTTGATCATGATCGGTTTTCCATTTTCCTTATTAAAAGTTTTCTTTCATAAATGTTTTAAGTTTCCCAGTAATGCAGGCATAATGACATCATTTTCAATGGCCAATGTGAATCTCTTTGAAACTCAATATCCTAAAGAGAGTATTTATCGCTGTAAATCACCATTTAATGTTCCTCTCCTCTAACAACCCGAGTTGAACATGTTTTATGTGTCACTATTAATCCCCATTTGGGTGGTGGACACTGAAATTGGGGAGTTAAGGTTAATGCTTTCCTAAAACCCCGCGGTAGGCTTGATCGCGGGTCTGTCACCTTACGAGTCTAATGTTTTAATAACTGCGCTACCTGGCCCCTACGGAAAACCCAAGTTACTGAGCTGTAGACATGAAGGCTTGAAGAGTTCATCTCTATGGTGATTATTAGTAGCATATAGATATGGGGAAGCAAGTGGGACCCAAGTTCAGATTATGGCGAGGGTTAGTTTCAGGAGGGCTATCCGACATCAAACCACTGAGCCAAAACTAACTCTTGTTTCCTAGAGATAGTGAGAGACGGAGACTAGTATGAGCATGGAAAAGCTTCTGATATAGAAGAAAGGTGAGAAGTTCCGAAACTAAAAACTTGAAGTAATGAGAGTGTAATACTCTAATATTTGAGGACAATGTTCTCCACTTCGGGTTATGAAATATTATCTTGAATTATGGTTGTGAGAAACGTCGATATTGGAACTATAACTCCATCTAGTAAGATAAATTGCTACTTTTAATAGAAATATTTCCCCTAGCTACAAGTAAAGAATGATTTGTGAGGGGTCTCTCTCTCTCTCTCTCTCTCTCTCTCTCTCTCTCTCTCTCTCTCTCTCTCTCTCTCTCTCTCCTCTCTCTCTCTCTCTCATTATTGAAATGTGAGGTTCTCTTATTTCACTTTATGATTAAATACATAATAATAATGAATTTTAATAACATGTACTGCTCTTTGTGTAAATACATGACATTTCAGTGGTCACTGAAGATAATTAATGTTTATGTTATTCTCTCTTGGAATGGAATTAGAATACACACACACACACACACACACACACACACACACACACACACACACACACACACACACACACACACACACACACACACACACACACACACACACACACACACACACAGAATGATGGGAACAGAGGGTTAGAGTAAGACACTCAGTGTCTGAATGGAGAAGAGTTAGTAGTGGAGTTCCACAGGGTTCAGTTTTAGGGCCACTTTTGTTCCTTGTATATGTATATGACCTAACAGAGTCTGTAAATTCATTAATGAATATATTTGTAGATGATGCAAAGATTGTGAAAAAAGTAGGAAACGAGAACAATGGTAGAGAACTTCAGGAAGATCTAAACAGTCTGCATGAGTGGTCAGAAAAGTGGCTAATGAAATTCAATACTTCAAAATGTAAGGTAATGAGAATGGGTACAAGTGTAAGAAGGCCCAAGCTTGACTACTGGTGGCTGGAGGACAACTTCAAGAGACAGAAAATGAGAGAGATCTAGGAGTAAACATACTGGCAAATTTGTCTCCAGAAATACATATAAATGGCATAGTAAGGGCAGCATATGCATTCTTATCAAATGTAAGGGTAGCCTTCAGGCACATGTACAAGGAAATGTTCAGAAATATTTATGTAACCTATGTGAGGCCAAAACTCGAATATACAGCCCCCTTTTGGAATCCGCACTTGAAAAAGCGCATAGATAAGCTTGAAAAAGTTCAAAGATATGCCACGAAACTGGTGCCAGAAATACGTAATCTCAGTTATGATGAGAGGCTGAGGGAATTAGACTTACCATCACTCGAAGCTAGAAGATTGAGGGGGGATATGGTGACAGTCTTTAAATTCCTTCATGGTTATGATAGAGTGGATAGAGATCGATATTTTGATATGGCAGGTTCTAGAACTAGAGGTCATAGTTTGAAACTTTGTAAGAATTCTTCTTTGCAGGATGTAAGGAAATACTTTTTCAGTGTAAAAGTAGTTGATAATTGGAATTCGCTAAGCGAGGAGGTAGTTAATGCTATCTCAATCCATAGTTATAAGGACAGGTATGATAAGCATCACTAAGTAGAAAACGGAACCGATGAGGAGACGGGAAGATACGAGCTTTGGGCCCTTTCCTGTAAACATATATATATATATATATATATATATATATATATATATATATATATATATATATATATATATATTATATATATATATATATATATATATATATATATATATATATATATAAATATATTAAAAAAATAATAAAAAAAAAATACAATTCCTACACATATTTTTTTTCTCACTGCTAAATTTAACATACTGATAATTAGTTTTAACAGTGGAAATAGGTTCCGGCTTTACCCATTCAGGAGGTTTCAAATTCAACTCCCTAATGTTGAATTCATCAGAGCCTCGTGTTTTAGTCCCTGTTTAGTACAATATTAGAAGTATAGAGTGTTTGATTGAGCAACGTCCTCACGAGACGTGGCAAAAATCCTTGTCTCATGTAATAAAATAAAAGTTGAAATAAGCAAAACAAACCAACACAAGTAAATGACGACCTTTGCATTCTTAGAATTAACTGTCGATTTAATTGTATCATTGACGCTGCTTTTGGGCAAAAAATACAACTTATTTTCTCTGTAAAATGTACTACATTATATTGTTGTATGTCTGTGTATAAAGAAAGTATACTCTTTGAAGCTTTTGATGATGACTTTGAGATGCCTCTTCAAGCTTTTGCAGTGAAATTCCATTTATGTGAGTAGCTTTTCGGACTAATGAAGTGCCTCTGAAAAGCTGCTTCGATTTTGATTATTCAGAAAAGTATTTTAGAATATTTTAAAGTAATAAATGAAGAGTGGTTCAGGTAAAAAGGAGAATTTATTAGTTGTCAATATATTTATCCCATATTGATGAATTGAACCTCAAGGGAAAAGGTTTTTAAAGGAATTCCGGTCATTACCAAAATTTACTTTTCGTAAATATTTGCTGTTCGCCTGACAAAAATGAATAACAGCATATATGTGAAAATCATATGTATTTATATGCAAAAACAATATAGTGTTTAGAGTCCATCGTACAATGTAAGAGTAAAGTTAATTGAAGCTAGTGTCTTTGTTTCATTCAATGTAAGTTTATGATTTCATATATTTTAATGTGTCATTTACATTTGATCCCCGTCATTTAAGTTCAGTGTTCTGTCGTATTAGATCGTCAAGATTCTGGTTTAGCTACAGCGTGCGAGGTGATAATGTATATTCAAGCGTATACTTAACACTTAGTTTATTTAGTTATACACTTATTTTACGTCTCGATGCCCCCTTCCCCTCAAGGTAATATCTAAATCCTTATCGTGCCCACAAGACTTTACTGCTCCCTCACTGCTTCCAGAGAAGGGGAGTATAACCAATTACCTATAGTGTGATGGACGTGGCTAAAGGAACGCTAATTGGGTACAAGAAACATTCTAACATAAGTGCCTATATGTGTACTTTCTACCTATACATCTTCTCAAGTATGCATGTATGTTTCTGACCTCCATCGATCAGGGACACAGAGGTGTGAGAGGCCTATGAGTTAAATCATAGATCTTGTCATCTCTCTATAAACACACACTTTACCCAGAACACCACACTGGAAAGGTCAAGTCTCACCACTTGGGTCACACATGACATTACATGGTAATGTCATGTTACACCTCTTGGGTAAAATTTCTTTACGACAGTTCCATGCAAGGATTAATATATAAAATGGCCTTAATCCCCTTTGTAAGGGGGTATGGCCGACTCGAAGCATAAACCCTTTTAAACAGAGAGCAAGTTCAATTTATTTCACCTTATCATTCTTCTTGGGTCAACCACAGTGGAAGTTGGCAAATATCATCAGTCTTCGAACTCGCCAGTCGTAGGTGGTTTACTCCCTCAATATATCCTTTGTATATTATGTTTGGATTTCCTTCCAGGCACAATCACCTCTTGATTTATTTTCCTCAAAGTGTTCCTGAGCTGGAATATCCCCAGGGAATTTTGTTTCCCATCTTATGTGTTCCCATTAGTCCCCATTTTGGGAATGGAGACAGACAGGTTAGACTTGAGGATTTAAAGCTGAATGTTCTTCCTAACTCCCCGTGGAGGGCTCAATCGCTTGTCTTTCATCTCCCAAGCACAGTGAGATATCCACTGTGCTATTGCGGTCCCCAAATATTCCCAGAGATTACAAATTCCAAAGCTGTCCAGTCCAGAAATAGCCTCTCTACCCAAACATCCCAGAGTCTCGGTAACACATACACAGTGTCCTTTTTAGTCACAATATGGACTGAATAACAAAGCCCTGTCTGATAGCTGCTCGCTCTTGGTCATTCGTCATTGTCCGCTGATAGTTCTCGGAATGGTGTTTTACACATGCCTAGCTCTAAAGGCATTTGTATCTCCTGCTCTTGTATGGTTTCTCGTTTGATGAGAAATTCTCTAATACATGTCGAATGATATATATATATATATATATAATAAATATATATATATAATATATATATATATATATATATATATATATATATATATATATATATATTGCACACGCACATATATATGGATAATGATAACCTTTTTCATATCAATATTCTCTCTCTCTCTCTCTCTCTCTCTCTCTCTCTCTCTCTCTCTCTCTCTCTCTCTCTCTCTCTCTCTCTCTCTCTCTCTCTCTCCTCTCTCTCTCTCTCTCTCTCTCTCTCTCTCTCTCTCTCTCTCTCTCAGCTGTTTCCTATTCTCTCCATAATTACCTTGTTCTTAAACATCTTGGACCCTGGAGAAAAGAGCCTTGATTACAGATCTCATATATTGAAGATTTCATGTCTTTTCAGATAATTCCATAGATATTTTCATATCCTATTATCTTGTATCTCTTTACTAAAGCTCAGGAATGCAATAGAATTTGTCAGTTATTTAAATCGTTTGTTTCTTGATCCTCCATGTCCCCTTTCGCACTGTTCTCTCTGCCAGTTTCATCAAGGGCATCCAATTGCTATATTTGTTTATGTCTTGCTGGAGGAAGCTTACTGACTTACTACCAACTTCCACTCTCAGGTAAGTTATTTAGCCTGCCAGTAGGATCATTCGCCTTTTCCATTCTCTTCTATCTACGAATATTCTTTCCTCTTCCTAAATTCTTGTATTGTTGGAAAGTTGTGCTTCTCTAAGACCTCTTCCAATACATCTCGCCACCGTTTTCGAGATCTACTTCTAGTTCACCATCCATCTGGTGTCCAATTCCACCTTCTCTTGGCAATTCAATTCTCAACCATTCTCTTCAGTTGTCCTAGACATCTCAATTATCCTATTTTAGTTTTGTTCCACATAGGAACACTCCAACCATTCTCCTTATTTTTCATTTCTAATTTTGTCTCTTCTTGCTTTATTTATTCCATAGTTCTTAGGGTTTTAGTCTCTAAGGCTTGGATCAAACTTTAATCTTTATTTATCATAGTCTGATCCATGTATCATTATCGGTGTAAGCAATCTTTCAAATATGACTCTTTTAACATCTTCAGCAACATTCGTATCTCACATTATTGGGAATAGAGCAGTAGCACATTTATTGTTTGTTTTTTTTAGCAATAAAATGAAGCTATGATGAATATATGATTCATGATTATGTTCTAAAACGTTCTGAAACTGATATCATGTTTTCGAGGCATAAGAGCTCTGACTCTTGGAAATAAGTTCCAATCAGCAGCTCTCATGCCTTAATTGTTCCGGTTTTACGTCACGGACTCCCTTATCAACCAAGGGCTAGGACGGTTGCCTTCTTGCGAAGGACTTGTTTTGGCAGATGTAATCCTTACGCTGAGTGCATGCCTTTGCTAACCTCAGACCGTGGCGGGGCGCGAACCCTCGACCTGAAGCCTCAGAGTCGGAGACGCTACCGACTGAGCCGCGGTGACTACAGCTCTCATGCCTTAATGATAAGTGTTTTCATCTCAGTATGTTTATACAAATTTCATTTCTGCATTCCAGCTCTCATCCAACTCTGGAATGTAATTTTAACTTTCTGACTACATTCCTTTATTTGGGCCTATTGCCCCATTTGCCTTTTTTATTCACTTTCTTTTTCACCAAGGTCATCATCCTCATTTGTGTTCCTACTATCGCTTGCCGTGGAACATTATGAATCTCATAGCCTATTATAGAGGCTCGACATCATTGACTGTGAGGCAAGGAGGCCTGATCAGCGAATTTCTTCTCAAGAAGATTTATATTTTATATTGTTCCACGAACACTTTTCAAGTCTTGAGTCCCATTCCATTTTCAAGCAGAGGAATGCAACAGAATACACCATCATTTTTAAACTGTATTTGTCTTCTTTGAGCTTCTTTGTCCCCTTGCACCTTGTATTTTCTTCCAGTTTTAACAAGGCCACCCGTCTCTTCTTAATTTTCTTTTATCTTCTGGATCGGATTGCTGAACATATCCTTGATCGTGTTATTAAACATTCCGTTGTTCTAAATTATTCTGGTAAAGAGGGGGCGAGGACATTTGCCTCTCAGGAAATTGAAATTATATTAAAGGGGGGCACCGAAATTCGCCCCTTAATACAACTGCCTCAAAGGATAATTGCCCCTTGGACGCGTTTGCCGTCAGGACAATAGCCTCTGTTAATGCAAAAGCGAATAATTGGCCCTTGGCAATTTTAAAGTGAAATCTATTATATAATTAAGAAATAATCAATGAAAAGAACTGTAGTGCAAACAGTATATTATATCACACTGGTTAAGTTAGGTTAGGGTTGGTTAGGTTGAGTTTGGCTAGGTTATGGACGGTTAGCTTGGGTTTGGATATGTTAGGTATGGTTTGGGGTGATTGTCCTAGGGACGCTTGTCCTATCGGCAATGTCCTATGGGGCAGTAGTCCTAGGGGGCAACTGTCTTACCTTCGTTAAAGAGGCATAGCATCATTGACTCAGGAGAAAGGAGACCCGGTAGCAGATCTCATTTCATAAAGACGATTTATTTCTTCTCAGAGTGTTCCATGAACTCATTTCATTTCCTAAATCCCATTTCCCTTCAGATTGAGGAATGCAACTGAAATAAACCATCTACTTGCAAATAGGATTTATCTCTTTCATTCTCTTCTTCCCCTTTTCACTCTGCATTCTACGCCAGTTTTATCAAGGTCATTTTCTCCTCTTTTATCTTTTTATATCTTGCAGTGTTTTCCCCACTCTTTGTCTCTGATACAGTAAGAGCCAGAGAATACATTTTTAAAAGAGAGACTTATTCTCGTATCATTTATCTTATAAGTTACTTCTGGATAAAGGAATGGGCGGTATTACTTTTTCCTTTTTTTTTTTTTGGTAATACTCCTTCATCTGTACAGCGTGAATTTTTTTTTTAATTTACTAGAGACTTTATCATCTACATGCCCATCTACATATATCTGCGCTATTTAACTCAAATATTTCTTTTTTGATCATTTTCTCCCTTGTTTGATCCTCCCCTTTCTTATGATAAACATTGCCCGTCTGAGTTTAAATGTAACGTCTCTCCTTTGTAAGCTTGAATGTTTAAATTTCCCGAGTCTTCAATGATAACGGTAGGAAAGTGGAAATAGGGCCCATGCTCACGGAAATTTAATTTCTGTTTTCCTAAGTCCCAACTTATTTTGGGCCTAACTCGGGAGAAGTATTCAAGATTAGGGTTATGTGACTGCGAACATTGTAGGAAATTTTATTCTTGAATAGCAACATAACGTGGTATACAGAACGTGTTACCATAATTTATACATAATTAGAATATATTTTCTGTAAAGAATTGTGTTTCTACGCAATCGTGGAATGATAAAATTGAAATTTAACTTGTGCATAGACATAATAACTATGAAGATATACAGTTTCTTATATCTCAAATTGGCAAGCGTTGATACTTCACTCGTTTGCGGATCTGTTAGAGGATTAGAGACCATGCAGTTAGGCATCTATATGAATACTTGAATATAAAAAAAAAAACATATTTTATTTAATTGTCATATTTGCCACAGCTGTTGTTAGTCTGATGGGTCTTAGATTTACTGTCTACAACAAATTAATTATGAGTATTTTAAAGAATTTGTACTCGAATATTATAAACATTCTATATGTAGAGCTCCCCTATAGGCGAAAATACTTGAAATCGAAGAGGAAGATCAGTTGAAAATTCTGTAAATACATTGACAAACTTGCAGCTGTCCTATCATTGGTTATTCTGGTCATTTTATGTTGCTCTTAATTAGACGTGATAATTCATCTTCCCTTGATTATGATATTAACTTCTCATATGCAGTATTGCAGTTACATGGGAGAGCTGTCATAAAGGCCTATTGTATTTTGTAAAGTCAAAGCAGTAAAGTCTTTTAGTTTAGTTTTTGAGATACTTTTGATTATGATGTCTTTCAGGTAAATACAATTTTCATCTAACTGTTATATTCAACAGTTAAATTTGATGGAGATGCTTAAATTGTACTCGCCGCTTGTCAAATTTCATAAGAAAGCATCTATCCTTTTATCTTAGTATTTTTGGTCTTTTCATTCATCTTGATGTTTTTATACGAGAGAGAGAGAGAGAGAGAGAGAGAGAGAGAGAGAGAGAGAGAGAGAGAGAGAGAGAGAGAGAGAGAGAGAGAGAGAGAGAGAGAGAGAGAGAGAGAGAGAGAGAGAGAGAGAGAGAAAGCTGAAGCTGAAATTTATGCACTTAATGCATGAAGATGTTTTATTGGTTTAGAAATCCAGAATGTAAAACACGGCGTTCAATTATCGTTCCAGAATAGTCAGCTATGGAAGTTTTTTAAGATGGTGTATTGGTTGTATTCTTCTTAACTCATTCTTAAGATGAACGTTCCATTGAATCAAGGAGTTTTGTGCCGGCAGAACAGAATAGAATAATTTGGAGATTTGTAGATCGCGGATTGGTCGGTGCAACGACTGTTTCTTCCCATCTACCTCCAGACTCTGGAACTCTCTTCCTCCTTCTGTCTTTCCTAATTCTTCTGACCTTTCATCCTTTAAAAAGCAGATCTATAGTTATCTCAGAGCCTAGTACTCCATATCTCTGGGTCCTCTGTACTTTGACTGTTTTTTTCTGTCTGTCGATTTCCTTAGTGTGATATTACCTCATCTCTGCCTTGTCATTAACCTTTTTCTTTTCCTTCGTCTTGGTATTTTCTCGTGCCCGGGCTTTTATTGATGAGGGCAGTTTTTGCCTGTCCCGGTGTCACTCATAAAAAAAAACTTGAGTAGATTGAAATATACCTTGTTGCTATTATGTTTCTTTATTATTATTAAAGGATTTTCATTTGGTTGTATTTTTTTAATCATTATTAAAATGTACGTCACATTAAATATAGTTGGCATGTGTTCCTTACTTGGCCGAACCGAAATATATTATATTGTACAATATGTTTTCACTGTCATAGAAAGATTATCATTTACTAGTATTTTTCTTTCATCATTCTTGAAGTAAATAAAATGTTATCATTCACAAAACGAACAATGAAAAATCCTGTTAGAACAACCCCAACCTTTGTGTTACATCTATAGAGCTCCGATATTGAATTTTGGGAGATTGATGGAAAGTCCTCGAACGTCGATCTCAATTTCCTATGCATGTCAACCAATACTGTACTCAGAATTTGATTTTATAACCGCCCCGTTATTGCCATTTTGATTAAAATTTTCCATTTTTCTCTCTATCTTTTTGAGATTTATTCAACTAGCAACTTCATGTCTTATTGTTTTATATCTTCGGAGTAACTACAAATTTGTGAAAAAATGCCAATGGGTCAAGTATAACATACATAAAAGTGCAATGGTTTAAATAACATTATATTGGACACTACAGAGCCTTTGCCTTACCATTATAATTATGGTAGCGTGGTTGGTGAAAGACATCTTCTTATCCATAGTTTATTCTTATTTTAACATCTATGTACTCAGAGCTCCTATTACTACAGTTCCTGTCACGATTAATTCCTGAGTCCCACCCCGGAAGGGGGGGAGGCTAACTCTGCTGTACTGTGTTAACTCTGCTGCTGGCAAGGCCCGGTCTCTAACTCAACTCACTCTGCCTGCCCTGGGTGGTTCTTGAAATACCCCAAGGGCAGGGGCGTGGCTTGACATCCAATCCTGCCAATGAAATCAAGTGACATCTAGTCCTGCAAATCAACGCCAGGTTCGAAGTGGAGTCCCTCCTATTTCCGGGGAGGAGCTATTTCAACAAGCCTATAGAACGGAAAAGTTCCAGGTCAGAGCGTGGCTATTGGGCATCTCTCCAGGGCATGTACATACGTACGGGCCACATGTTTGTGTTTCTTGTGGTTTAGGAAATGGCTAACTTCCTGGCCTTTCCTATCCTCTCCAGGTACTCAATGCCAGATCCTAAGTCTCATGGTTCCGGTCATATATCTCCTTGACACTTTCTACAAACATTGGCCGTACCGCAGAAAACAAGCCTCCCACATTAGTTCCAGGTGCCTAGCCATAAATCTTGGTGGTCCCAAGGGAAGACATGGTCTGCACCCAAAACTCAATAAAAGTGAGGGCATGTAATAAAATATCTGTGCCCTCGACCAACCGTTACCCCTCAAGATTTGTTACAAGTTTCAGATTCTGGCTTCAGCATGACGGACTGGCTTCAGCATGACGGAAGTCATGCGACATCCCTCCCAACCAAAACTGAAATATCTCTTATTTCAGTCGAAGCATGGGCTAATTTTTCGAGAGCTCTTGGACATATCCTAGCTAACATTAGTTTACAATAGAAATGGGGCCGAATTATTTAAGCTATCATCTAAGAAATCCTATTTCTATGAACCCTAAACAAATTACACAAACATAACATATATATAGTACTTCTACAGACAACTAGAGCATGCAGGGTCTATTTCCTTGTTGGAAATCTGTAATACAAACATATTCTTATATTTAAACAAACATAACTTTAAACAATATAATTTCAGTGTGTAACTAATATCAAACATTAATTAAGATCAAAAGTCAGTTTAAATCAAAACATTAATTCATCTACTTCTCTCGTTTCTTCAAAAGACAAAATTGAGTTAATTACAGTAAAATTATGACTCATGTAGAACATTAGCAAACAAATTAAGTAGAGTATTAGCATGTATACACATTTAAAATGATATAGACCATAACATCAACAGTAATTTCTATAAGAGACCTTATCTTAATAAATTCTATTCCTATCATTATTAGGGGCATTGATTTGTCTTAAAATTAAGCCTTAACAAACTACTCCTCGAAACAAAACATGTTTTACTGTGTCGTAAAGTCAAAACATTCACTATTTCCATATGCAATTACTATTCAGAGACCAATTGATAGGAGAACTTAATGGACACAAAGATTAAATCATAATTCAAATAATAATAATGCTAAAACAAAACACTAATATTATTTAAGCAGAAAAACAACTTATTAATCTTAGTGCAAATCATACAATTTATCAATGGCACTTATTCAAAACTATATCTAAGGGAGACTCTGAGTTTTCGCTTAAAATTATCTTAAAGCTAGTAAAACAAAAAAAATAAAAATAAAAATAAAAATATTTTGTCTTTTAGCACAGTGGACAAAGACGGTGGGGACATTTTCTTTCCCATTTTTTCAGTTCTAATACGGGGGTAATTTTAATTAACTAATAAGGGATTTTTAAATACCCTTCTTTCTCTCTTCACTAAAGTTTGGACATGTATAGGGATTATTTCCTTCTTTCTGGGATTTCATCAAGATTACATGGCTTCTAAAGGTATTTTAAAGTAGTTTAAATATTTCTGTGTTTCTTTTCCTTCTTTTCACTCGTTATGACTGTATGGGGATTCCTGTTTCTGGGATTTCATCAAGACTTACTTGTTTTCTCTATCTAGGTTACGACTTTTGTTTTCTCCTGTCTAGGACGACTTTTGTTTTCTCTGTCCCTTGCTCATGAATTCTTGCTAGGCGCGATTCCACGGTTTCCCTCGGGGATTCATTTTTTTTTCACTCCCTCGCCGTCCTTGCTGCAGGCCCAGGTTTGTTGCCATATCTCCTTTACTCGGATAGGCAAGACAAAAAGGAAGGATTCGGCACCTTTCTAATCCTTCCAGCCTGGCTTCCTCGTCCCGCCCTCGGCCGATCTTGACTAAGACCACCACGCAGGAGACCTGCAACGTCACAGCGATTCTCTTCCGTACGGCCATCCACACGTACCTTCGAAGCAGATCTCGGGATGAAAATTTGAACCTCTGTCACTACTACAGTTGTAAGAAAGGTTCCCTATGACTTCAGGGTACCAACAATGGCCATACGTTGGTAATCGAGGCTATACTTTGCCTCCCCTGCAACTGCAAGTGATTGCAATCTCTATTCAATGGGCACTAGGGACTTGTCTGAGCGGACAAAATCTAAAGACTTTTAGAACTTGCAGGTCGGGGCTGCCTAGGAATAGGGTGGTAATGGAAGGTATGTGTCTACACAACTAGATTATTATTCCAAGATACTTAGGGCTTAGCTGAGAAACTGCTACATAGCATTACTCTACTATAGACATGTCAAAAAGAACAATCACTGAATGCTGAGAAAAGCCACTAAAGAAACATTCTTATTAGCAGTGGCTACAATAACATCAAGTATGAATTCAGATAAAAGATGCAAATCATCAAGTTACTGCTGATTTCATTTCAAAAATAATAATTAGCAACAGTCCATTGAGAGATAGCAACAATATCAGTCAACATAATAACATTACTAATAATCATGATCTAAAAATAAGAATAATAAACAATAAAAATAAATATACTAAATCAGAAATATCAATATATATACAATGGAGACTGGCATTCAGAAGTAAGAACAGAGTTCTATACTTATACTTCCTAGTAATGCTCATTCTAACACAGTCTCTTTTACTATTTAAATTCCTGCTGTCATAATCAATGTATATATATAGAGCATAAGTGGCAACTCGCTGGCTCCACAATTTGTCAATGGGAGTTCTATCTATTCTCTAAACAGTTGCGGCATGTGGCACAAACATTTATGCAAATGGCGGTACTACCGATGTCTTATCAGTATTTATGCAATAACAGCATGCAACAATCTATTGACAGCAATGAAATGTAGGCACAATTATCGCCTAGCTTCGCTGGAAAAAACACACACAAAAAATCAAAGACAGCAACGTTCTTTTAGCATTGAACGGAGCCTCTGTCAGGCTCAGAGTCGAGTGAAAGGTAGGAGAGAGAGGAGAGAGAGAGAGGAGAGAGAGAGAGAGAGGAGAGAGAGAGAGAGAGAGAGAGAGAGAGAGAGAGAGAGAGGCTGGGCGACCGTGAAATACGTTGCGGTTTCCACTCACAAGTCAGCTGAGATGGGCCTCTGTCTTTTACTTGTACTGAAAATAAAAAATTGTCGCAGAGTATCTCTAATAATAAAATAAATAAACAATTGAACGTGAACAAACGTTAGCAATGACTATCGATAGAGTCTTACGTTTATTGTCAGCGGCTATTCTCATTCCCTCATTAACAAAAACAAAAGCAAAAAGAACTTAGTGTACAACTGCAGAACTGTCGAAGCATAAATCCATTCCTTTCTGTTTAATCTTGGTAAGGACTTTACCGTAACAGCATACACATCCTCGTCTATAATGACAATCTCTCTTTCTTGCTATAAATCAGAGGGTTGAGTCGGAGCGCACCCACTCTGATGAAATTAAAACAAAAGATTAAAATCATATGTGACACTATCCCTACTACTATCAACAAAAGTACAAATATCTTTTTCTTAACAACTTCTTAAAAAGGACTTAAGTGTCATTAATTTTAACTTTAAAACTCAGCAAATAATCTCTAATAATCTCAATTATCTTTAATTAGCTCAATTGTAATCTAAAAGTCATGAAAATGATAGGGATTAACCATAGTTATCTCTCGATAGTCTTTTCCAAAACTCTTTAAGTAAGATTTTAAAGATTTCTTCAATACAAAAACTATATAACAAAAACGGGAATCTGAAAAAATATAAAAAGTCTGTCCCTGTGTATGCAATAATAAAAACAAAAATTACATTTCATTAGCAACAGTAAAGAATGCATTTTGCTTAAGTTTCAAAATCTCGTACGGAGTTGTACATAAACAATTCAAACATAAAATATATATATTCTTTTACTATCTCGAATTTGACTTATAACTGCTCTGTCTGTTTGCTTTTACGGGGGTGCGCATGTGGGCGCTGTTTTCTCCCCTGTTCTTTTGGCTTCTGGATAAACTTCTGCTCTCTCAAATACGGGATACAGCTGTGTAACATTCTTGTTGTCATTTCGTGTCAGCTCTCACTCTTTCTTTATGACCAAGCTGAAGTAATTTTGATAAAACATTATCATGGCTAAAACTCGCAAAGTTTTATTTTATCAATCTAACATATCTCTTCAGACAGATAATGTATATACTGCAGCTAGCAAAGAAAATAAAGAATCATTCATAGATTCACGTCCTTTATCACGTAACATCTATCTTGGAATCTCTCGGAAATCGAATAATAATCTCAATGGCGGAGTAGGGGACAAAACAAAAATAAAACAAACTTGGCATTTCAACCATATCTGGGCAGGTGGAGAATTACTTTCTCAAACATATCCCTCACTAGATATTGCAACAGCGCATCACCTCCCATAAATACACTCTGATATGGCATGCAGAAGGACCTGGCGGAGCAGGGGAACGATCTTCGCAGACTCCCCAATCATGCTTCCTAACGGTGCTTTCCGCGATTTCACCCCCTAGAGCAACCCCCCCAGTATATCCCCAGTCATTCATATTCATTCGCTATCACATTCGCTATATCACTTTCAAGTCAATCATCTCCTTTCTGTCTGTGAAAGTCCCTTTTATTTACAACATGTTGGTTTTCCTTTCCCGGTCTCTCTGAAGAAGAGTAAAGGTGAAATCTCGGGTGGGCCGCGCGGTCACAGACTGCCTCACCAGTCCTAGGTCCCACTCTAACGAACAAACAAACATTCTACTCCCTTGAAGCTACGTTTGGGTGACACTGAAAAACCTTCCCTATTCTAGGACAGCACAAATTCCTCTAATTTACTCTTACTTTCGCCTGCATAGCGCGAAATAAAAAACTCATCTCTAAACAATATCACAAAATTTCTTATTCTTCAAAAATAAAATGCCACACACGTATCGTAATGTTAATCCCTTCATCATAACAACATTAAAAAACAATCTGTCATTTATGTCTTTCTTTCGCTAAAACATTCCTCCCGCGGAGAAAAAAACAAACAAAAAAAAAGAAAAAAACTTAAAAACAGGCGCAATCTTAACACTCTATTTCTTACGCTTTAAGAAATTTATATAAAAATGATTTTACACGTACTTTAAAATATCAAGGATCAGTACAATTACTACAGATTCACAATAACGAGGTTGGGAGATCGAATAGTCACTTCCACATTCCTTTCTCGAAAATCACACGTGTTCTAAGTAAAACCTTAAAAGCAGATTCAAGTATATTACTCGCTATAATTCTTACACTTAAGAAATTAATATACTGTAATAGTGATTTCACGTGCGTTAAATTTGTCAATTAAAAATCGATACATTCGCGTTCTTAAAATTCAATCTAAGCATTAATACAAATAAATGGAACACACTTCCAACGCAAATTCTTTATATTACTCAAATTATAACAAAAAACGGAGTTTATTACTGCTTATAGCTATTAGTACAAATTATCCATGTTAGTAATGGGTACAGAAATTCTACTTTTATCAACTTATTAGGCGCCACACCCCTCATAGGCGGGTTGGCTGAGTCAAAGCATAACTACAAGATAAAATGGCGGCGTCCACCGACCTCAATTTCTTTTACTAATTGTCCCATTACTCACTGGATACAGATCACAAGTACTTAGCTATTTTAAAGAGGTGGTCCTGAAAAACTTCATGGCAGAAGGCAAGGAAGGAGGGGGTTTTCCTTCTTCTCTTCGAGTAAAATCGACGAATCGCCATCTTCTTGGTCGGATCCGGCAACTTATACTTCTTGTAATGGGCATTTTCACTTAATGCCGCGGTCACACTTTGGCTCAGTGCGACGGTATCTTCCATAAATACTTTCGTTGATACTTTTACTGCTGGGGAGGGGCCTTGCCAATACGGAGGCGGGGGAGAGTGGCTGGATCTCATAATATGATACTGTAAGTGAAGGGGGAGCTCTGACTTTCTCGGCGTCATTCTCTCACTGCTGGTAAGCGTCTTGAAGTTTCTTCACTTGTACTTTTCTTCCATAGATGCTATATATTTTTTTATACTTCTATTTTTTTTTTCTTCTTTCTCTTCGGTAAAGTGTCGGCGTGAATTGATCCCGAGCTGTCCACCACTGACTTAGGGGATTTACCTCCTACGTTATATATTTATAATTATGGTAGCGTGGTTGGTGAAAGACATCTTCTTATCCATAGTTTATTCTTATTTTAACATCTATGTACTCAGAGCTCCTATTACTACAGTTCCTGTCACGATTAATTCCTGAGTCCCACCCCGGAAGGGGGGGAGGCTAACTCTGCTGTACTGTGTTAACTCTGCTGCTGGCAAGGCCCGGTCTCTAACTCAACTCACTCTGCCTGCCCTGGGTGGTTCTTGAAATACCCCCAGGGGCAGGGCGTGGCTTGACATCCAATCCTGCCAATGAAATCAAGTGACATCTAGTCCTGCAAATCAACGCCAGGTTCGAAGTGGAGTCCCTCCTATTTCCGGGGAGGAGCTATTGGGCATCTCTCCAGGGCATGTACATACGTACGGGCCACATGTTTGTGTGTCTTGTGGTTTAGGAAATGGCTAACTTCCTGGCCTTTCCTATCCTCTCCAGGTACTCGATGCCAGATCCTAAGTCTCATGGTTCCGGTCATATATCTCCTTGACACTTTCTACAAACATTGGCCCAGAAACAAGCCTCCCACATTAGTTCCAGGTGCCTAGCCATAAATCTTGGTGGTCCCATGGGAAAACATGGTCTGCACCCAAAACTCAATAAAAGTGAGGGCATGTAATAAAATATCTGTGCCCTCGACCAACCGTTACCCCTCAAGATTTGTTACAAGTTTCAGATTCTGGCTTCAGCATGACGGACTGGCTTCAGCATGACGGAAGTCATGCGACATCCCTCCCAACCAAAACTGAAATATCTCTTATTTCAGTCGAAGCATGGGCTAATTTTTCGAGAGCTCTTGGACATATCCTAGCTAACATTAGTTTACAATAGAAATGGGGCCGAATTATTTAAGCTATTTTCTAAGAATTTCTATTTCTATGAACCCTATACAAATTACACAAACATAACATATATATAGTACTTCTACAGACAACTAGAGCATGCAGGGTCTATTTCCTTGTTGGAAATCTGTAATACAAACATATTCTTATATTTAAACAAACATAACTTTAAACAATATAATTTCAGTGTGTAACTAATATCAAACATTAATTAAGATCAAAAGTCAGTTTAAACCAAAACATTAATTCATCTACTTCTCTCGTTTCTTTAAAAGACAAAATTGAGTTAATTACGGTAAAATCATGACTCATGTAGCACATTAGCAGACAAATGAGGTAGAGTATTGGCATGTATACACATTTAAAATGATATAGACCATAACATCAACAGTAATTTCTATAAGAGACCTTATCTTAATAAATTCTATTCCTATCATTATTAGGGGCATTGATTTGTCTTAAAATTAAGCCTTAAAAACTACTCCTGAAACAAAACATGTTTTACTGTGTGTAAAGTCAAAACATTTACTATTTCGATATGCAATTACTATTCAGAGACCAATTAATATAAAAACTTAATGAACCTAAAGATTAAATCATAATTCAAATAATAATGATGCTAAAACAAAACACTAATATTATTTAAGCAGAAAAACAACTTATTAATCTTAGTGCAAATCATACAATTTATCAATGGCACTTATTCAAAACTATATCTAAGGGAGACTCTGAGTTTTCGCTTAACATTATCTTAAAGCTAGTAAAACAAAAAAATAAAAATAAAAATAAAAATATTTTGTCTTTTAGCACAGTGGACAAAGACGGTGGGGACATTATCTTTCCCATTTTTTTCAGTTCTAATACGGGGGTAATTTTAATTAACTAATAAGGGATTTTTAAATACCCTTCTTTCTCTCTTCACTAAAGTTTGGACATGTATAGGGATTATTTTTCTTTCTGGGATTTCATTAAGATTACATGGTTTTTTTAAAGTAGTTTAAAACTTTTATTTTTTTTAGGACTGTTTTCTCTTTCTAGGACGACTTTTGTTTTCTCTGTCTAGGACGACTTTTGTTTTCTCTGTCTAGGACGACTTTTGTTTTCTCTGTCCCTTGCTCATGAATTCTTGCTAGGTGCGATTCCACGGTTTCCCTCGGGGATTCATTTTTTTTTTTCACTCCCTCGCCGTCCTTGCTGCAGGCCCAGGTTTGTTGCCATATCTCCTTTACTCGGATAGGCAAAACAAAAAGGAAAAGGACTGGATCCATCCGCTAATCCTTCCAGCCTGGCTTCCTCGTCCCGCCCTCGGCCGATCTTGACTAAGACCACCACGCAGGAGACCTGCAACGTCACAGCGATTCTCTTCCGTACGGTCATCCACACGTACCTTCGAAGCAGATCTCGGGATGAAAATTTGAACCTCTGTCACTACTACAGTTGTAAGAAAGGTTCCCTATGACTTCAGGGTACCAACAATGGCCGTACGTTGGTAATCGAGGCTATACTTTGCCTCCCCTGCAACTGCAAGTGATTGCAATCTCTATTCAATGGGCACTAGGGACTTGTCTGAGCGGACAAAATCTAAAGACTTTTAGAACTTGCAGGTCGGGGCTGCCTAGGAATAGGGTGGTAATGGAAGGTATGTGTCTACACAACTAGATTATTATTCCAAGATACTTAGGGCTTAGCTGAGAAACTGCTACATAGCATTACTTTACTATAGACATCAAAAAGAATAATCACTGAATACTGAGAAAAACCACTAAAGAAATATTCTTATTTGCAGTGGCTACAATAACATCAAGTATGAATTCAGTTAAAAGATACAAATCATCAGGTTACTGCTGATTTCATTTCAAAAATAATAATTAGCAACAGGCCATTGAGAGATAGCAACAATATCAGTCAACATAATAACATTACTAATAATCATGATCTAAAAATAAGAATAATAAACAATAAAAATAAATATACTAAATCAGAAATATCAATATATATACAATGGAGACTGGCATTCAGAAGTAAGAACAGAGTTCTATACTTATACTTCATAGCAATGCTCATTCTAACACAGTCTCTTTTAATATTTAAATTCCTGCTGTCATAATCAATGTATATATATAGAGCATAAGTGGCAACTCGCTGGCTCCACAATTTGTCAATGGGAGTTCTATCTATTCTCTAAACAGTTGCGGCATGTGGCACAAACATTTATGCAAATGGCGGTACTACCGATGTCTTATCAGTATTTATGCAATAACAGCATGCAACAATCTATTGACTGCAATGAAATGTAGGCACAATTATCGCCTAGCTTCGCTGGAAAAAACACACACAAAAAATCAAAGACAGCAACGTTCTTTTAGCATTGAACGGAGCCTCTGTCAGGCTCAGAGTCGAGTGAAAGGTAGGAGAGAGAGAGAGAGAGAGAGAGCGACCGTGAAGCACGTTGCGGTTACCACTCACATGTCAGCTGAGATGGGCCTCTGTCTTTTAAACTGGTACTGAAAATAAAAAATTGTCGCAGAGTATCTCTAATAATAAAATAAATAAACAATTGAACGTGAACAAACGTTAGCAATGACTATCGATAGAGTCTTACGTTTATTGTCAGCGGCTGTTCTCATTCCCTCATTAACAAAAACAAAAGCAAAAAGAACTTAGTGTACAACTGCAGAACTGTCGAAGCATAAATCCATTCCTTTCTGTTTAATCTTGATAAGGACTTTACTGTAACAGCATACACATCCTCGTCTATAATGACAATTCTTTTCTTGCTATAAATCAGAGGGTTGAGTCGGAGCGCACCCACTCTGATGAAATTAAAACAAAAGATTAAAATCATATGTGACACTATCCCTACTACTATCAACAAAAGTACAAATATCTTTTTCTTAACAACTTCTTAAAAAGGACTTAAGTGTCATTAATTTTAACTTTAAAACTCAGCAAATAATCTCTAATAATCTCAATTATCTTTAATTAGCTCAATTGTAATCTAAAATTCATGAAAATTATAGGGATTAACCATAGTTATCTCTAGATAATCTTTTCAAAACTCTTTAAGTAAGATTTTAAAGATTTCTTCAATACAAAAACTATATAACAAAAACGGGGATCTGAAAAAATATAAAAAGTCTGTCCCTGTGTATGCAATAATAAAAACAAAAATTATATTTCATTAGCAACAGTAAAGAATGCATTTTGCTTAAGTTTCAAAATCTCGTACAGAGTTGTACATAAACAATTCAAACATAAAATATATATATTCTTTTACTATCTCGAATTTGACTTATAACTGCTCTGTCTGTTTGCTTTTACGGGGGTGCGCATGTGGGCGCTGTTTTCTCCCCTGTTCTTTTGGCTTCTGGATAAACTTCTGCTCTCTCAAATACGGGATACAGCTGTGTAACATTCTTGTTGTCATTTCGTGTCAGCTCTCACTCTTTCTTTATGACCAAGCTGAAATAATTTTGATAAAACATTATCATGGCTAAAACTCGCAAAGTTTTATTTTATCAATCTAACATATCTCTTCAGACAGATAATGTATATACTGCAGCTAGCAAAGAAAATAAAGAATCATTCATAGATTCACGTCCTTTATCACGTAACTTCTATCTTGGAATCTCTCGGAAATCGAATAATAATCTCAATGGCGGAGTAGGGGACAAAACAAAAATAAAACAAACTTGGCATTTCAACCATATCTGGGCAGGTGGAGAATTACTTTCTCAAACATATCCCTCACTAGATATTGCAACAGCGCATCACCTCCCATAAATACACTGATATGGCATGCAGAAGGACCTGGCGGAGCAGGGGAACGATCTTCGCAGACTCCCCAATCATGCTTCCTAACGGTGCTTTCCGCGATTTCACCCCCTAGAGCTACCCCCCCATTATACCCCCAGTCATTCATACTCATTCGCTATCACATTCGCTATATCACTTTCAAGACAATCATCCCCTTTCTGTAAAATTCCCTTTTATTTACAACGTTGGTTTTCCTTTCCCTTATCTCTCTGAAGGAGAGTAACGGTGAAATCTCGGCTGAGCCGCGCGGTCACAGACTTCCTCACCAGTCCTAAGTCCCATTCTAACGAACAAACAAACATTCTACTCCCTTGAAGCTACGTTTGGGTGACACTGAAAAACCTTCCCTATTCTAGGACAGCACAAATTACTCTAATTTACTCTTACTTTCACCTGCATAGCGTGAAATTAAAAAACTCATCTCTAACTAATATCACGAAAATTTCTTATTCTTCAAATAAGCATGCCACACACGTATCATAATGTTAATCCCTTCATCATAACAACATTAAAAAAACAATCTGTCATTTATGTCTTTCTTTCGCTAAAACATTACTCCCGCGGATAAAAAAAACAAACAAAAAAGAAAGAACCTTGAAAACAGGCGCAATCTTAACACTCTATTTCTTACGCTTTAAGAAATTTATATAAAAATGATTTTACACGTACTTTAAAATATCAAGGATCAGTACAATTACTACAGATTTACAATAACGAGGTTGGGAGATCGAATAGTCACTTCCACATTCCTTTCTCGAAAATCACACGTGTTCTAAGTAAAACCTTAAAAGCAGATTCAAGTATATTACTCGCTATAATTCTTACACTTAAGAAATTAATATACTGTAATAGTGATTTCACGTGCGTTAAATTTGTCAATTAAAAATCGATACATTCGCGTTCTTAAAATTCAATCTAAGCATTAATACAAATAAATGGAACACACTTCCAACGAAATTTCTTTACATTACTCAAATTATAACAAAAAACGGAGTTTATTACTGCTTATAGCTATTAGTACAAATTATCCATGTTAGTAATGGGTACAGAAATTCTACTTTTATCAACTTATTAAGCGCCACACCCCTTATAAGCGGGTTGGCTGAGTCAAAGCATAACTACAAGATAAAATGGCGGCGTCCACCGACCTCAATTTCTTTTACTAATTGTCCCATTACTCACTGGATACAGATCACAAGTACTTAGCTATTTTAAGGAGGTGGTCCTGAAGAACTTCATGGCAGAAGGCAAGGAAGGAGGGGGTTCTCCTTCTTCTCTTCGAGTAAAATCGACGAATCGCCGTCTTCTTGGTCGGATCCGGCAACTTATACTTCTTGTAATGGGCATTTTCACTCAATGCTCCGGTCACACTTCGGCTTACTAAGAAATATCTTAGGAATAGTTCCTTCAAAGTTTTATAATATTCTCTATTTGACCACTCGTCACTTCTCATCCGCAGACCCAAGTATTTCAGGAAGTCGGTCGTGGGAATTATGGACGGACATTCACGGTCTTTTACATTTGCGCCGTCGAGGTATAAAAGTGAATTTTTGACTCGAGGCGTCTTTACAACCAGGGCAAGGGGTGGGGGCATGGCCTGCTGCGTTCCCTGTGTCACCACGGGGTTCGGAGCGGCCGGCTGTTCGTCGATGTTTGAGGCGTCGGTTTCACTGTCGGGGGTGTCGACATCGACCGGGTTCCTTCTCGACGGAGCGGCGTCGGCGCGTGCTTGTAGGCGCCGCACTTGCTCCTCCAATTTGAGGATTTTCCGGTCTTTCTCGTCGTCGCCCATTTCCAAATTTGGGAGATATTGGTCTTGTGCGTTTGCCATTCTTGTTTTCTCTGCACGGGTCTGCACTGGCATTCACCTGTCTCTTCGTATGTTGTTTTTGTTTTTTTTTTTTTCTCGTGAAGATCCCACCGCTGCCACCACTGACGTATTGCTTTTCTTTGCTACGTGTTAATTATTAGTACCTGACGGTTACAAGGTAAGAATGGACAAGCAGTAATTCCTTTGCTTATATTTATTCTAGAGTACAACACAACTTCGACGCCTCAATGCCCCCACCCTATGACTATCACAATCTATGATCTATTCGTGCCCCGGGCAAAGTTCTAACTAACTGTGTCTGCCCTGGGTGGTTCTTGAAATACCCCCAGGGGCAGGGCGTGGCTTGACATCCAATCCTGCCAATGAAATCAAGTGACATCTAGTCCTGCGAATCAACGCCAGGTTCGAAGTGGAGTCCCTCCTATTTCCGGGGAGGAGCTATTGGGCATCTCTCCAGGGCATGTACATACGTACGGGCCACATGTTTGTGTTTCTTGTGGTTTAGGAAATGGCTAACTTCCTGGCCTTTCCTATCCTCTCCAGGTACTCGATGCCAGATCCTAAGTCTCATGGTTCCGGTCATATATCTCCTTGACACTTTCTACAAACATTGGCCGTACCGCAGAAAACAAGCCTCCCACATTAGTTCCAGGTGCCTAGCCATAAATCTTGGTGATCCCAAGGGAAGACATGGTCTGCACCCAAAACTCAATAAAAGTGAGGGCATGTAATAAAATATCTGTGCCCTCGACCAACCGTTACCCCTCAAGATTTGTTACAAGTTTCAGATTCTGGCTTCAGCATGACGGACTGGCTTCAGCATGACGGAAGTCATGCGACACAAGGGTGTCAGTGAGGATAATGTATTTTTACGTATACATCCTTTTCATGCATTTGAAAGAGGCTTTAAAGTCTCTCTCTCTCTCTCTCTCTCTCTCTCTCTCTCTCTCTCTCTCTCTCTCTCTCTCTCTCTCTCTCTCTCTCTCTCTCTCTCTCTCTCTCTCTCTCTCTCTCTCTCTCTCTCTCTCTCCTTTTTTTGTTTATAAATTTGGTTACCTTATATATTATTGCTTTTAATTTGTACATATTGTATGCAGTAAATGGAATCTTAAACTGTGCTGTACTCTTGCCTTTAATATATTTATGAATAAATACTTGATAATTTCCTTTGATCATTTTATTACTATATATGACTTTTGTACATAATATTTTAATGCTTAATACAGTCAATAAGAATTTTTTTTTATTTACTGGTCTTTAAAGATTTAATTTTGTAAACGAAGATATTTCATTTAATGATGTCATTAATAACTAGAGTTTACATACTGTTACATATAATATAAAATCTTATTAAACTATTTTCCTTAAATTTATGATAAATTTGCTTTGTGCCAATCTTGTCATGAGACGAAGAAAGGATGTCATAGCACCAGTGAATAATAATAATATTAATGATAATAATAATAATAATAATAATAATAATAATAATAATGATAATAATAATAATTACTACCTATATTTAATAATTTTTAATCTGCGATAATAACAATAATAATAATAATAAAAAAAAAATAATAATAATAATAATAAATTAGTTATTACCTTTCCAATTGCGTCAGGAGAAAAGAATATTTTACCTCCCCAACCATCCACCCTCTCTAATGGAATACTTCAGTGTTTATTTCTCTACAGTATCCTCCCCCCCCCCGTATCTTTACCTCCCATCTATATATTTTTCTTAAACTGCCTACAGCTGTTTCCCCTCCTGCGCTAATATTTGTCTACTGTTATACTTTCCGGATGCCTTTAAAGTTAACCCCTCTCTTTTGCCTGGCTCAGAACTACGTTTTCCTCTTACCAGTCAGCTCAAATATTGGGGAATATTCTGTCGAATCTCTGGTATGCTCAAGTATATGATTCCCCAGGAGAGAGGGGTTCGAGTAAGGGGGAGGGCAGGTGTCTGCACCTCTTGATATATATTTAAACATCGTCTTTACAAGCGATGGTAGTCGCCGTGGCTCAGTCGGTAGCGTCTCCGACTCTGAGGCGTCAGGTCGAGAGTTCGCGCCCCGCCACGGTCTGAGGTTAGCAAAGGCATGCACTCAGCGTAAGGATTACATCTGCCAAATTAAGTCCTTCGCAAGAAGGCAACCGTCCTAGCCCTTGGTTGATAAGGGAGTCCGTGACGTAAAACCGGAACTTCGGAACTTTACAAGCGATGATACCCCACAAAGCCTCATGCCCCTTACGAGTGTTCTACTAGGATTCTCTTTATAGATTTTGTTTTTGGTGTGAGGGGTTGCTAGAGAATCCTAAGAAAATTTCTTTTCTGAACCTCTTGTGTCTCACATCAGAACTCTGTGATAGTTACTTCTAATTTGCCAGAGTGTCACAAACGTTTCCCTGTAGTCGTACAGTGGCAGTTGAAGAGAGAGAGAGAGAGAGAGAGAGAGAGAGAGAGAGAGAGAGAGAGAGAGAGAGAGAGAGAGAGAGAGAGAGAGAGCATATATAAGTTGGTTTCGCTGCCTATAATTTTAGAAATTTGTGAAGAATTTTTTTCCGATATCTTACTATGTTAAGTACTAGATATAAATGAAATCATGCAATTCAAGAAAAATATATGTACAAAGTGCATGTTTCTCTACAACATTCAATACTGTGTAACAACATAGAGAGTTACTAATAACTTTGCCCTTTACAGGAGTACATTGTAAAATATTCAAGTTTTTAAGGGGAAAAAAAGAAAGAAAAAAAAAAAAAAAAAAAAAAAAATATATATATATATATATATATATATATATATATATATATATATATATATATATATATATATATATATATATATATATATATATATATATATATATATATATATATATATATATATATATCCCCTCAGTGTCCACTGGTACAGAAAGTCCACCCTTGTTCATAAAGCCAACAATCTTTTTGTGTCTTGGATGTTCTTGTTATATATTAACTTAACCGTAATTAACCTAACCTAATATAACCTAGAATTACCGTCTAAAGATAGTCCGTACTTTTTCTGTTGGGAAGGATTATCTTGATTCGAAAAATTGAAGTGGGAATAAGAATTCAATTTTGATATATAAGTGCCTGGTTGAGTCAGAGTATTTGTTTGTTTGTTCCCATACGCAGCGTTTAGGGCCATATAGTAGTACAAACACACAGAGACCCTTTCGGAAAAGCCCTTGAGAACATGCCCTATCGAACACACAACCAATTTTGATTTTTTTTTTCTTTAGGCCTTAGACCCTTGAATAAATAGAGGTTATCCCAGTTCGAGTGCCACCGTTTTTTCCCGTTTTTTTAATTTTTTTTTATATATATATTTTTATTTTGTAGTCCTCAGACCAAAAATGGAGTTTATTCAATTTCGGATGCATCTACACGCCCTCTCTCTCTCTCTCTGCCTCGCAGCCGCTCGGGATGCTTCTCTTGTTGTGTCATTTGTGTGGACTCCATCCCACATTGGGCTGACTGGCAACGACACAGCGGATCGTCTTGCCAAGGCGGCCTGTATGCTGGATGGGCATGCTGTGGACGCTGAGCCCTCCCTCCGATGCCTACGTAACATCATCTACTCAGCTGGGTTTGCCATGACGGTCCAGCGCAGGGACACGGAGAGGGCCAACAGTGTGTCCATACAGCACCATGATCACTTCCTTCACAGTCGCTACAAGTATCGCAGACGCGGGTTAATGGTGCGGAAAAACAATGTAGTTAGTGCTCGGCTCAGAATGGGGTATCGGCCTTTATGGCAGGTCTCCCAGACTCTAGATATGCCACAGTACACCTCCTGTACATTATGCGACCGAACTAATGCTAACACTCTTGACCACTATTGTCTTCAGTGCCCCGCAGTGAGAGATGTTTTACCACGAGGTCAGAACTTAATACAGATCTGCTCATTTTTACTTAATGATGACAACCTTGATGTTATTCTTGCTCGTTTTCCTCACTTTGGTGGCCATTAATTATATTGAATTATACATATATTTTCTGTATGTTGCTATATAATTCTGTTTGTGCATTCTGCGTTTCTCTGAGCTTTACTTTTGCATATAATGTACTCTGTGCTGCCATTCTGTGAGTTGTATGTTAGTATGCAGCAATGTTTTATCAATATGTACACCTCCCTGTAAACCATGTTCAATTCTTGGTTTAATATCCATTTGAAGCATTATTTGTATGAACTCATGTAATGTCTGACGCCTTGGCGCAATAAATTAATAAAATAATAAAATAAATAATCTCTCTCTCTCTCTCTCTCTCTCTCTCTCTCTCTCTCTCTCTCCTCTCTCTCTCTCTCTCTCTCTCTCTCCTCTCTCTCTCTCTCTCTCTCTCTCTCTCTCTCTCTCTCTCTCTCTCTCCTCTCTCTCTCTCTCTCTCTCATTCGTCTATTGTGTTTGCTTATCCATGTGTGTGGAACCGGCTTTTCGTGTTTAGCTATCGCTTGAATAATAATAACAACGCCAGTGTAGAAGCAGAAGTCTAGGAAGCCCCAAATATTAAGTAGCAGTATCAGCATTCGAGGAAGGGGAATAAGCGTTTTAATAAAAGCAGTAACTAGAGGAATAGTAGGAGTTGGAGGAAAAGAAATTTCTTTAAATAATTTCACATATGTTTTATTACAAAATTCTAAATTCAATAAGGAAGGAAGTGTTATTTTAATTAGGAAATGCCTTCATGAAAATGTTAACTTTTAGGTTGATATAAAGTTTGTAGTTTTTCCTTCAATTGCTTCTAAGATTTGTAAGTATTTTTATGGACGTTTGATTTAACTGGGAAGGTAACTCTATTTGAAGTAGCAGCAGCAGCTCTTAGAATTACCTCCTGGGGGGTGGGTAAGTAGCAGTAGCAGAAGAAAAAACTTTGTTAGCAGTATAAGTCTTATTACAAATAACAAGCAAGGAGTTTTATTGAAGGGAGTAGTAGCTGGTTTGTTAAGGGGGGTTACACGGTCAAACGGTTCGTCGAACGCGGTTCGACAGACAAGTGTTTGAAGTGATGTTCGAACGTATGAACGGGGTATTTGGTTGTCGAACACGTTCCGTGTTCGACAACCAAATACCCCGTTCACACGTTCGAACATCACTTCAAACACTTCTGTCGAACCGCGTTCGACGAACCGTTTGACCGTGTAAACCCCCCTTTAGATTTAATAGCATTAGTTCCTGCTAGGAAAATGACTTTTTCAAGGTGAATGTTTGTGCTTTGACTCGACCACCCCGTTACACACACACACACACACACACACACACACACACACACACACACACACACACACACACACACACACACACACACACACACACACACACACACACACACACACACACACACGGATTCCTCTCTTTCTCTCTTTGATTGTAATTTTTTTTTTTATAGTAAACTTATTTTTAGTAGGTAAGTACATATTGCGAAAGTCTGTGTAAACACTAAAATATTTGAGGGAATAAGTGTATTTTAGGTGCGTTTTTGGAAATATACATTTGTATTACTGAAATTTTCCGTCATTTATATATGTGTATTTTGGGTGTATTTTTCCACAATATACTTTTGATTCACTTGAATTTTTTTTTTTTTAATTATTTGATATGTGTTGGTGTATAAGTATCCACAGTACAGTTTTGAACTACTGTTCTCATATGTGTAGCACTGAAATAAAATCTACTTTTGGTTCATGTATTTGTCACATGCTCATGTATATTTTATTTTTCATCGTGTCTTGACATCATGAGTAATTTATGTTGTACATAACTTATTGATGTGTACATATTTTAATTTTTTACTATAGCTGAAATTTATTATTAATGACTGTTTCAGTCCATAGTGCACTTTTCTGAGCAACAACATATCAGTATTTTCCGGATTTTATATCTCGTATGTACGCTCTAAATATCAAATGTCATCAGTATTTCTGTTTTCTTTCTTTTTTGTACTTTTGCTAAATATTTATTCTTAATGTTATATGGATTCTCAATCTATTTTGAAATTTTCTAATTATGTCAAAGTCCACTATTTTCAAGATATTGAGAATCTATTTTTTTCCAGTCTATTGTGAATTTGTCTGAATATCTAATTATTATTATTTTCTAGACTAGATTATCTTGATATAATAAGTACCCAGAATTACGGCTCGTGGAGTCGTTTCCAGTATCTAAATATCTTTGGTCCTTAAACTCTAAATATTATTATTGTCCAAACTTGTAAGTCTATTATAAGCTTTTTTGAATGATCAACTTAATGCATAGGTTTACAAATATCTAATTATCTATTTATTCAAGATATTATGTCTCTTGTATTGGTTTCTAAATATTTAAGTATTTTATATTATAGATAATTATGTAGTTATCTTTATATTCTAGATGTGTCTCTAGTAAAGGTTTCTAAGTGTCTAATTATCACTATGATCCAGGTTTTCAACCTTCTGTATACTCTTCGACACATCTGAATATCATATATTATCTGTTTTCTGTGTTGTTCTTTTTAACTAATCTACTTATTATTGTTATCCAAATTTTTCAGATATTCACTGTGTAGTTTCGAGAAAAAAATATTTAAATATCATTATCCTTATCCTAAGTATGTAACCCTAGTTTTGTGTATATTGTAAAAAAGTTAACTGACAAACCTAACTTAAAAACTCACGCAACTCCTTGGATATAAAATCTCTACTTTTTCTATATTTAATATTTCGTATTTTTTCCATTTTGTATTTTTTGATTCCATGATATCTCACTTGTGTATATTTTTGTCTTTTTCAGCTCCAATTCCTGATAGCGGTTAGTTAAAAGATAAATTTCAGTCTCGTAGCTTGTTGCGACGTTGTTGTATAACAGCCAGCTTGTTCGTAATTGTTAATTTGGTATAATTAGCTTGTTCCTCCTTATTAATTTGGTACGGTTAGCTTGTTTCATACTTATTATTAATTAGTTCCTTAGCAGGTTTTTATACATAGCCTTTCCATTTGGCACGATCAGACAATTTCGAGATTAATATTATTTTAGTAGAATTTATTCCCTTCATTGTAGGGGAGAATTCAACCCTCCTATTCTCTGCATGGCGTAAAAAATGACTAAAAAGGAGAGGAAAGCGAGGGACTGGCAATCTATATCTCAAACAGCTCTCGTACTGGTTGAAGATGGATGGATGCTGACACCCTGGTGATCCCCTTCGTGTTTTTTTTTTTTTTAAAGGGTCAGTGGCGTCATATAACAATAGAAGAGTATATCTTAAATTGTGAGTCCCTTTAAAAAAAAGGAAATAATATTGATTGTCTGTTCGTGTTGTTTGGATGGGATGAATAAAAACTTTCATTATTTTAGTTGCATTAATTTAAGTAAATCTTTGAAAGGAATGAAAAAAAAAAATAGAAAAATTTCCAATTTGTGCTGTCATTTCATGTCAACTAATTTTTTTTATTTTTTACTTTATTCTGGTTCCTTTCGCGGATTTACTCGTAGTGTTTTTGTAGCCTTTGTATTTATATACTGTAACTGTTGTTTTAATTTGTATTACGAAACCCTCTGATTTTCTGAAAAGATTTCTACAACTATTTTTGAAAGGATTTGAACACAATCAAAATTGGTAAATGTATATTCCTTGATTTTAATATAACTCTCTAATTGATACTTAATATATATTTTCAAATAATACTTCTCGTAATCGTCTCCAAAAATTAAATATGTGTAGGATTAAATATAAAATTAATAATCTTAACTTAGTTTTTGTGGTTTAAAGTTTCAAATAATTAAATATTTTATTTATTATCTAATATAATTTTTTTCGTAGTCTTTTCCCCAAACTTAAATACACTTGATCATATTCTACGCACCCGCAGTCAGCACCCGTCCCCCCCCCAAAAAAAAAAAATAATAATAATGACCGCACATGTTAAAATAAATATATTTAATCCACATCCCTCAATATAAAATTATTTGTCCCCCAAAATATCACAAAAACACAAGTAAAAATCTGACTAAAATTGAAAACAGATGTATGCTAATAAAAATATTTAATTGTCCTTTTATGCATTAATCATAGCTGATAACGTTATTCTTAAACATCACCAATAATGAATTACTTTATCAATGTTATATTACAGATACACTTACAGTACCCTTAGCTTATTTTATCTTCAAACATCGATGAATCATCTCTCCAAAATCGGTAATTTTGAAAGCTTAAATATGATTTATGAATATTTCTATATGATACATTAATTATGCTTTCAGACAATGGCAGATAAGAATTATGATGCATATATATATATATCTGTAAAGCCCCTTCCCCCTTTCTCTAAGATTTCAAATATGTGACGAGGATCTACTCTGGAGAGAGAGGGAGAGAGAGAGACCCATTTTGAGTCACTGGTATAGTAGCTCTTTCCTCCCAGACTCTTTTTTGTTGAAGGCATACCTGAATCATGGTATCTTGCAACCTTGAATATAATAATAAATATCGCCTTGCTTATCATACATTCATCTTAGTCATTGCATACGGTATCCATTTTGAGAGTTCATCCTGTGTGTTGTGATGATTATGTATTCTGGAGATGTTTGGATTATGGTCATTTAGATTACATTATTATAGGAAGCAGAGGGATATTGCTCATTGTTCTTGCATGCTATGAAGCAAAATGCATGAATTACTTTTTTTCTAATTTGATATGATACGTTATTTCTAGGATTTTTATTACTATAGGTAAGTACTACTTGATATTTTGCATAATTTTTGAACGTATATGTATGTATTTTTGTTATTTTAGTGTTATTTGGTGTATATATATATATATATATATATATATATATATATATATATATATATATATATATATATATATATATAGATAGATAGATAGATAGATAGATAGATAGATAGATAGATATATATCCAGTTTTTTTTTTTTTTTTTTGTTAAACTTGCAAATATGATGTAAACTGAATGATATATTTGCTGATTATCTTTAGTATATATTGATATCATTTTTCGTCTCTAATTAAGATATAAACAAACTCTTGGAATATCTTTATTGGATTTTTTTTTTTTATCATTTCAGTATGTTATATATTATTCTGTGTTTACCCAAATCTTGAAGGAATAAGCGTTATTTAAAAAAGCTACACGCTTCGCAAACGATTGTTTGTATTCCTGAAAAATTACTGTTTTTATTAAGTATAAGTTTAAAAAGAAGTAGTGTGTTGACTATATGTGTGTGTGTGTGCACGCGCACGCTCACGCGCGTGTGTGCTTGTGTTAGCTAAGCTGGAAGTTAGTTTTCCACATGAGCTCATGAAATAGTACCTTTTATTTTATCTTTTATTTACATTTTTAAGAATACTTTGTACGACTTTATTGATCCAAAAGCTTTTATTCCTCATATATATGTACTTAGTAATTGTAAGTCTGAAGTAGATTGGTTGTATAAATGTGCATATATGCCCATTAGAAATTCGTGCTGGTTAATGTGTATTTATGGAGCTAACGGTCGCAATAGTTTTGTATTTTTATTGCATTTCTGTGCATTAAAACACTTTTTGTATGCATATTAATGTTTATATACGTTTATGTAGTAGATCGTCAATTATATTAAGTATATATGTTTTGCTACGTTCTTTATGTTTAAGTTTGGAATGTAACACTATATAATTTTATTTTAAATTTGTGCTTTTTACGGGAATATACTAAGCGCGCGTGTATGTGTGTGTGTGTGTGTGTGTGTGAGAGAGAGAGAGAGAGAGAGAGAGAGAGAGAGAGAGAGAGAGAGAGAGAGAGAGAGAGAGAGAGAGAGAGAGAGAGAGAGAGAGAGATTGATTTTGCGCAAATTCCATTGACATACTGAATTCGTACAGTTATAGTTACATATTTTACAAATAAAGGTGTACTTTTTATGTGTGTGTGCTTTTTTGCGTAATAATTTTATTGTTTTAAACACGAGCCTAACGTCTGTTTTACTTTTCTTACGTTTTACGATGATTTTGCTATTTATTAATTTATATTTTTAACATCTAATTTAGAGCTGTTTCTGATACTGTAGCCTCATAGAACATAGCTTCTGGTGGCTCCACAGGAAGTCCCGAGTTCAACTCGCCAACGTTGGAGAGAAAATTGGCGTCCCACTTGTGTTAAGTAGCACCATGAATGCTCTGCAGGTTCAGAGAGTAATCGCTTGATATGTGGATTCAGTACTAAAACAGTATCGCAACTATTAGAAAAAAAAATATTGTAAGTCATTATATGGAATTGTACTCATAAAATAAGGAAATAAATTTTGAAACAACTACACAATTAGCGCAAATATTAATGATATAGAATATGAGGAATAGATAAGAAAAACTACTCCAAGACAAGAGGAGGGAGAGGGGACTATTATATCATGCCTCCCTACAGTCTCGGGGAGGGAGAGGGACTCGTATCATGAGCCTCCTCCCCCCCTTCAAAATCTCTGGCGTTAACTTTTACGTACGTGATAGGACTAAAATGGCACGCTAACAACTCCCAGAAAAGGAAAAGAGGATGGCCAGTCTTAACAGTAAAAGAAATGTAATGATAATAATAATAATAATAATAATAATAATAATAATAATAATAATAATAATAATAAAAAAAAAACATTATTCAGCCAGCATGTGTAATTGTGGATCTGGCCAGCTTAAAAAAAAAAAAATTGTGCATGAAATTAGGTCAGAATTTTCGGCAGTTACGGGGGGGGGGGGGGAACTAGCCATCATTATTGTTGTTTCATAACCTTTAGCGTGAATTGTAGAATTTCGTCTTCAAGTTAGTTGATGAATATTTTCTTTTACCTCGTAAATTGTTTTTTAAATTTTTAATAAAAGAAAAATATCAAAACACACCTTGTTACTCACGGAAATAGCACTCTACAAGATCTTGCCGTTGTAAAAAAAAATTTGTTTTGTTAAATTTGTTTTGGTTGATATATATAACAAAGACCCATTAAAACAGCTTATTTTATTTTATTTTTTTTGATTGAAAAAACAGTTAAACATCATTTTTATTTTATTGTCCTTCCAAGGAATCTATTGACTATTGCTATTCTTAAAAAAAAAAAAAACATTGTAAGCGTTTTATCATGAATCATTAATACAGGTTATGGTAAATTAAAACTAAATACTAAGTTTTTTTTTTTATCATTGCAACGTCTTGCTGAATGTGTTTGCGAACAATATACGATAAAAATTGAAGTTGGTGATACCTTACAACTAACTTTTTGTAACTTATCTTTTGAAAAATACTTAAATGCTCATTTATTTCTTATTTTTGATCTAACAATATTTGGTAAATAAAAAGCTCCGAGATAAATAAAGAAAATAAATTATTTTTCTCACGAAATTTGTAATATTTTAATGCACAATTCGTATTCAGCATATTAAAAATATTAACAACATTTTTTCGTATTATCTGGAGGAGACTTAATATCGCAGGTCTCGGACATTCATGTCTTTCAAAGGATGTATTTATTATCATTGATTAGTGAAGAGTTTAGAAGATATATAAGATAATCAACAAATCATGTAAAAGATCTCTAGATTAGACAAAAAATCACAAAATAAATTAGAAATAGTAATATGAGGAAATAGAAGTTATTAAAGAACGATTTAAAGTTTTTTTTTTCCGTGGCCCAATGAGGCCAGTTTTCTTTGTCCGGCCCGGTGAAAAGAGAGAGAGAGAGAGAGAGAGAGAGAGAGAGAGAGAGAGAGAGAGAGAGAGAGAGAGAGAGAGAGAGAGAGAGAGAGAAAAACACGTATGAAGGTGATTTAGAATTGAACATTTTTGAACATATAAAAGATATTAAAAGTAGTCAAAGGGATATATATATATATATATATATATATATATATATATATATATATATATATATATATATATATATATATATATATATATATATTTACAAGACGAGACACTAGAAAATATATGTAGAATAGTCAAGAGAAACTGCACAAGATGTTTAACATAGGCAAGGGAAAGATACATGAAATAGGAAAGAGAACATGTAAAAGATATCTTGATAAATGAAAAGAAGATATTGAAGATAATTAGGATAATCAAGTGAAACAAGTCATGAGATGTGTGGAATGGGGGGGGGGGGTTCTAGGACTTACAACGTTTAGAGAATAGTCATTGGAAACTGTGCTCTGTATTTGAGGGTTAATTATAAAGGCATTAGTAGTCAATAATGCTTTTGAGTTGCATATTGTGGCAGTTTATGGATGTTCTCAATTACACAGGAGCCGAGTCAGCGTAATGACTTTGAGGTTAAGTGTAAATGAAGGTCATTAATTAGGAAATTGTCGAGAATGTGAAGTGACGTGACTAAGGGGTGGAACGCCCAAACGACCACTTGAAATGTTTATTTTTAATCTATATGACTTTGGTTTCCTTTATTTTCTTCCCTTTTTTATTTTTTTTTCATTCATTTTAATTGGTTTTGCTTTGAACTCAAGATATTAAATGTGATTATCGCTTTCATTATTTTTTTTTCTATGATTTTAAGCGCTTTAATATGCATTAAGCTTATTTTTTTAATGGTGAATATACTTTTTCCAGTCTAATATCTGCCGATTCCATAAGTTTCAATTATTCCCAGACTAATATCTGCCGATTCCGTAAGTTTAAATTATTCTAAGTTCACTAATATTGTTTTATTTTTCCTACTTCATATTTTTAAATATAAAAAAGCTACATTTTTCGATCTCCAGACGTACTTGATTTATATATTTTATTTGAATATTTATCTGTATTTTATTTTATTACTTTTTTTTTTTTTTTGCAAACATCCCATTAGATTTTATTATTGTCTTCAAAGCCATTAGTGCAATTGTATTTTTCCTTGGGCGTCTTCTTGAATGCCTTACTCGCAACAGAGAGTTGAGAATGCCTCAAATGGTAGAGAGGGAGAGGTAATACCCCTGTAATGACCACGTTTACAACTAATTTTTCTGTTTATATTCGTCACCAGCGAAAAGTTGATGCAAGTTCGTGCTTAGAAAGTGCCATAATGGTTTTTTTATATACCTTAAAGCACACAGTTTATCTTATATTACTACGAATTCCAACCCTATGGTAGAAGAAATGCAGCAAGATGTGTTGTGTGTTATGTTTCTTTAGTGCGAAATGTTTACGGATTCAACGCCAGCTATAATGAACTTTAGGATCAAGTCGTAAAAGGGTTAGTTTAGTATAACAACCCTTATGGACTCGGGATCTTGTCGGCTTTTGGTAAAGAGTGATCATTGTGTCGTTTTTAGATTTACCGAACATTCGGTGTCAGAGGGAAATAATCTATAGCTTTTAGATGGTTTTTCGCTATCCAGCATTCAACAGTGAAGTTGTGGCGTCCGGCAGGGGGGAAGAGTCTGAGGTCATGGCGTTCCGCTGGGAGAGTCCATGTCCCCTGAGTAAATAAACACAATAATCTGATAAAAGGTCGTGTTTTTCGTCCCTGAAACGCTTTTATAACTTCATGATTGCCTACAACGATAATTTCCCGTCGCCTCTTAAATACGAATAGGGTTTTATTTTACTCATCAACTGTTTTTGGTTTTAATTTAATTTGTACGGATATATTTGCGAGACTGAATATTTTTTTTATCATTATTATTATTTCTTAAACCACATTTTTACATTACTTTTGATCTCATTTTTCTTTCGTTTTAGTCCTTAAGACAGATGTTCTGTATATGGCTAGGATATATATTATTAATGTAAAACTTTACCTAAGAAATAGGCCCGATATCTTAAACAGTGTAAACTTAGGATACTATATTATTAGTAAGCTAGACACAAATTAATTTCATAAACGCATCTGACGCGGTTCTGTGTATGGCTAGGATTCCCCCATGGGGGATTCCTAGCCATACACTGTTTAAGAAATCGGGCCTATTTCTTAGGTAAAGTTTTAAATTAATAATATATATTAGATGAAATATATAAAAATGAGTGGCGATGCTCACTGAAGCAGAGGACTCCTGTTTAACATGTTCCAGGTTCGATTCCTCGCCGTAGCAGGCAAATAAAAAAAAATTAGACGTTTTGTTCTTATCGCCTTATCAGTGATGGAGGGAGGAGCACGAGATACTCAGACATTTTGATGGTTTTGAACTCGTGTTCTCTATCAGTGGCCACATGTTATCACGGAGAAATATGAATGGAAAATGGTTATATTTTCCAACACGAAATCTAGGAGTAGTCATGGTGGGGTTAAATTCATGGCTTGATAAAGGTATCATATTTTATGTAATTGTATATTTCTTTATATGTACGTTCATTTATTTGTTTATTTTTCATTTATTTACGTTATTTGGTTTCATTTACTTAGTTTACGTATTTATTTATTTAGTTATTTACTCATTTATTTGTTTGTTCTTTTATATATTTTAGAATCAACTGAAGAATCTCCCCCAGACCCACACATAGGGGAGATTCTGCAGTTGATCTGCGTTAGGGGGAGATTCTTCAGTTGATCACACATTGGGCCTGGGTCGGTGTCGTGTCGTACCTTTGCGCGATTAAAAACCAGATTGCCAAATGAGTTATGGGAAGGAATTAAACTCAAAGACAACACCATTATTCAGATTAGGTTAGGTTAGGGTTGGTTATCCATCTGGATAAGTCACAGAATTATGGATTAACTCAAGTTGAGGTCAATATTGGTCGGCATTACAAAGGCAGAATTGTATATATAAGCTAACATTTAGCCCTTACAGTCGTTAGCGAGACCAACCTAACCTAACCTAATCTGAATACTGTTGTTGTCTTTGAGTTCAGTTGGGGGAAATTGTTACGCCGGGCACTGGGGGGGATTCTCCAGTTGAACTCAGTTGGGGAGCTTCTTCAGTTGGGTACACTGGGGGGAGATTCTTCAGTTGATCCTATTTTTATTTGTTATTCATTAATTTTTATTGTTTATTTATTCATTTATTATTATATATGCAATATAAGGATATATAATTCTTTGCTATGAGTGTTGTTGATATCATACGCATATTAATTCATGCCTATCTCAACCGCCGTTTTGTAGATCCGTGAATATAGCCTCAGCAAGCCCATGTATTCCACCAATAAATGTATGAGTTGAACGATCGACCATTTCCGTAGCGAACTCTGGCTGTGATGAGTGCAAAATAATAATAATAATAAAAAAAAAGAAGAAGACATAGATACAAAAGTCCTGTTCATAGATTTCTCTTGAAATAAAAATCAAGTTTGAGCGAAGACATGGATATTGCGGAGGGAAAGAAAAAAGTGGGGAGGGGGTCAAAAGATAGGGGAGGAGGAAGAGGAGGAGAGTTGAGGCATGTGGGGGAGGAGGGAGGGAGAATTATTATCCATTAGGGCTTCAGGCAATTCTGGAATCCTTTGGCTAACTTTTCCCCAACTCTTTTGTATTCTCTCTCTCTCTCTCTCTCTCTCTCTCTCTCTCTCTCTCTCTCTCTCTCTCTCTCTCTCTCTCTCTCTCTCTCTCTCTCTCTCTCTCTCTCTCTCTCTCTCTCTCTCTCTCTCTCTCTCTCTCTCTCTCTCTCTCTCTCTCACACACTCTCACACACACACACACACACACACACACACACACACACACACACACACATTACTTATTTATCACTTACTACTCTTAGTGTAAATCATAGATGGGCAACCTTTTTGATCTTCAGGGCCAATGAAGATATTTTTCATATTACTTAGGACCAAATGGTCACTTCAAATATGTCATATTTACTTATTCAAAAATACCAGATTTACTTACTTAATATTTTTAGCTACAACAGTTGTATACCGGTAATATATATTTTTATTTATTACCGGGATACAACTGTTGGAGCTAAAAAAAAATATTGCGTAAGTAAATTTGGCGCTTTTGAAGTGAACGTTTGGCCCAAATTAAGATAAATATTCTAATCTGGCCCCCCAAAATATGTTGCCAATACGTGGTATGAATTGAGAAAAGTGATGAAATTATAAATAAGCCACTTAAAATAGCTGAAATATTTAAAATAGAATTCTAGTACTGAGACGGTATTATAAATGGTAATCAGTAATGTTGACTCAGTAATGAATGTTAGTCATTAATAGTGTCTCAATAACAAATGGTCATTAATATTGACTGGGTAATAGCTGTCATTATTATATACTGACACCGTAATGAATATCGGGAATTTTGGTGGTTCATCAGAGAATGTCAGTAATAATAGTATTGATTCGGTAATTAGTGAGTATTCGTTACTGAATATTAATAAGCAACACTGATTCAGGAACGACCTTCATTACTTAACTGTGATTTGGCAATGAATGTCAGTGATTTACATTTACTCGGTAATGAAGCCATGCATATCGGTCGGTAATCATCAATTAATGTCAGCAATCAGTTAAGTAATTAATCCTTACTCAGTAATGACTGTCATAGAATATCATGTATTGAGTACTAAATGTCATTAATTGATATTGATTCAAGTGTATTGATGAATGAGCCTCACTTTGATGAGGGAGTTACTCACTCACTCATTCTCTCTGAGCTGTGAAGGGAACCATGATTGATGACGATTAATAATGGCACCCGATGTTGGTACAAAACGATCGATGGCTCATTATTAGGCGTATTCGACCACCATTTCTTCCTTGGAGGCAGCTATACGCTGGTTCATATTTTAGCTTCTGATTCCCACTCGTCTCTTTGGAGGCATGTGGTTGTTTTAGGCACTTTCTGGCAACATGCTTCTCATGCAAAGCACTTCATGCCTTCTTTTGTTAGTATGGGAACTCTGATTCTCACGAACTTCTTTGGAGGCTTATGGTTGTTTTTGGCACTTTCTGACACCAACCCTCTCCTGTGAAACACTTCATGACTTCTCTTGTTTGTATGGGGTCTCTGAATTTCTCTCACCTCTTTGGAGGCCGGTGATTAGTTTTGGCACTTTCTGGCATCAAGCTTCTCTTTTAACGCACTTCATGACGGATAGAAGTGCTTGTTCTCGAGCTTGAGCTTTTTGTGTCCATGTTCCACAAATGACCTAGTATTCTAATTGGCTTACTATCTATTATTTATCACATTCAGAGTATCAGAACAGGCCTATGCATGTTGGATTACTTGCTTGAGCGTATGATTTAAAGCTTCTTTAATAGGCCTTTGATTTCTGTTTGTGCACTCATCGTTTCTTATGAGTTGGCAGGGATTAGGAGCCCAGTATGTGTAGAGCTATAGGGCAGGCATATACAAGTATGTTCTGCTTTTTCCTTTCATATATTTTATCATTATTCTTGCTGACTGGTATAGGGCCATGAGAAGACGCCTCTGCACTTCCCTTAACGTTCTAGCCATAAGATTTTTCTTTAAATTTTGTGTCTCTATTAATCCTCGTAATGGCGGTGGATACAGACATATTGACATTGGGGAATTGAAGCTGAATGCCCTTCCTAACGCCCCGTCGTAAGTTTGATTGCGGATTTATTTTCTCCGATTAGAGTATTTTAAAAACTACGCTATTTTCTCCTCGTTAAGAAAATGAATTTTTTTTTTAGTGAATAGTAATTTTTTTTAGTATGTTTTTAATGTGTGAATTTTGCTGAGGACAAGTGGGGTAACACATCCTAAGATCATTCCTCAATTAGGAGAAAAAATGCCAGTCCTTGGGTGCTTTTAAAAGAGAAGAAAGAACTTCCTTACTAATATTCCCTTTGTGTAGTAAGAGTCGACCAGAAGGGAAAAGGAAGTCCAGGATTACTCATCCTCTCCTGCCAGAGAGTTTTTTTTTGTTTTTTGTTTTTTTTACTGTGGGCAGAGTATGTTGAATTCCTTCTGTATCCCGTTTTTAATCAATTTTGTTGGCACATTGCTGTCTTCAGCTGGATATTGCATAATGTTGAATATATATATATATATATATATATATATATATATATATATATATATATATATATATATATATATATATATATATATATATATATATATATATATATATATATATATAGTCAAATGACTGCTTGATTTTAGTGGTTGGAGCTTACGCATTATTTCTAATATCCACCTTTACTTTATATCCACCAGAAATTGTTAATGTTAACTGTTATGAAGTTTTTAGGATTAGTTTTTGCAGACATTAAGTATCATGGCCTCTACCCACCTTCTCTAACTTTCAGAGTATGTTGTATCATGGAAGGAGCTAATTTATTAATATAGAGAGCTTCCAAATATATATATATATATATATATATATATATATATATATATATATATATATATATATATATATATATATATATATATATATTTCTCCAGTTCTCATCTAGGAATCACTTAGATACTGTGATTAGGAATGGGAGACGCCTTTTGGGGGGAGAAGCACTGGGGGAGTAGTGTTGGTTTCCATTCGTTGGTGGGGGGATATTGTTTATTTGTGAGAATTAGTATGGGGAAGATCATGTACATTATCGATTGCATTTCCGGAGGGGAATTATAACAAATAGCTTTTCATTGTTCTTTTTCTTTATCTATACATCTATAGCTATATCTGTCTCTGTTTTGTTCTCAACATATATTAATTGAGACTGAGAATAGGAAAATTTGTATTGTGTTTTCTTTTTAGTTTCATTCATAACATTTTTACTAGAATGAATTTTATAAAGTAGATGTCAGCAACAAGTCTGCTGTTTCTAACATAGCACCATATTCCACTGAATGGAGCAAGGTCGCCCCAATTGAAAACCAAGAAGGCGAGTGGCCTTCAGTATACTATGGACTCTCCTTACCTTTTTCCATCGGTAGTTTTGTGGAAAGAAAATAATACTTTGAAAATGAATGTCATCCCTTCCTCTGCCCTATCTCTTCAATTCGGTTGACACGAAACGCTGCGAATGCGACGGTCGAATTATATGTTTCTCAGAATCAGGAATATTGTACATTGAAAGCTTGAATAGACTGAATATGTATTGTAAATAAAGGCGAATATTGGGAATATATCCCGGTATCAATTTTTTTTTCAACTAATATCAAGAATATTATTAGGGAAGACTATTAGTTCATCCCTTTTATTCTATATCTTTTTCTTCTTCCCCTTACCTTCTCCTCTTCCATTTTCTCCCTCTCCTTCTTCTGCTCTTCCTCCTCCATCGAAGTCCATGAAAGGCCTTTGCATAGATAAATCGAAAGCGTTCGTCGTCGTCCTCGTGGGCTGATAAGATAACATTGACTAGCTTTAGAATTATACGCAAATATGAAGCCAAATGGTTCTTCCTCCCTTTGGGAATCGCTGAAGATTATTTCCCAGGTCTTAAACCAGTGTTTCTCAAACTTTTTGTCGGAGACCTTCAGCACACTTTTTTTATTTTTTTATTTTTTGGCCCCGGCGTTCCTCTGGGTGGAAACGATTATCGCGCTGTTGTATACTTTCAACTTTTTTTTCCAAACTTATTTGCAATCCTCAGGGGCATTCTTGCGACCCTCACAGGGGTCGTGACTGTGGGTTTGGGACGCTCCCTGGTTATTATTGAAAAAGCTTTCTTTTTTTCTGAAGATTATTTCACGTTTTAAGCTCCCTCCAGAGTGGGCACCAAAGAAGAGCTTTAGGGAATATAGAGGGAAGAGTGAGCTGCTTGGGATTCTAAGATGCTGTGATATCGCCGAGTTTATGGAATAATACTTTCTTTTTATCTTTATTATATAATGCTTTTTTCTTTTACTCTTATTTGAGGACCTTAACAATATTATTGTGAGAATATGGATGGATGGAAGAGGCTGGTCGGGTTTTCAGGTTGCTGTGATAAGTATATATATTAAAAAAAAAATATTGTTTATGCTTCTATAGTGATTTATCCGTTTATTCTTTTTTAGCTGGAGCTTTTCTCTCTTACATTTTGGGTCGCTTGTCTCTTGGAAGTTTCTGTTTGGTTTTAGCTCGAGTTTTGCAGAATATATATATATATATATATATATATTATATATATATATATATATATATATATATATATATATATTCAAATAAGCACATTATCACATGTGGAAACATGAATTATTTTTACCCCGACCGGGAATTGAACCTGGGACACATAATTACTGTGCCAAGGTGCTACCAACTACACCACAGAAAGTCTTAAAAGGGAAACAGACCCTATAGCTTTTATCTGCTATATATATATCTTATTATTATTATTATTATTATTATTATTATTATTATTATTATTATTATTATTCATCTTTTTCTTCGTGTTCTTGTTCATGTTCTTCTTCATACTTATGCTCATTGTCTTCTCTTGTCTCATTCTGCGAATTCCTTTTCATCATAATATTAATTCCTTTTTTCTTTCTTCCGTGGAGCAAAGCAGTCATGATTATGACGCTCTTATGTTGTTTCCCATGTCGTGGTGCATCTTTTAAGGTTGGGCTCATTATGCTCAAAATGGTTAAACATTAGCACCCAACCCCATCCCCATGCTTCCTCCCCCCAAGTTCTTGACACCTTCCCCTCCTGCCTCTTCCAGGCCCATGGCACCCTTCCCTCCCCCTTTCTCCATAGGCATTTGAACCCCTCCTTCCCCATGACTTCTATGTCCCTGTCACCCTCCTCTCCCTACCTCCCCAAGCATATTAACCCTTTTCTCCCCCCTGCTCCCATAGCCTTTATCTCCCTCCTACTCCCTATTTTTTCCATATCCATGGCACTCACCCCAACCCTTTTCTCCTACAAGTGTATGGCACTTTCTCATGGTTTTTTAACCACATTCCACTTGGTCCTTAATTTTTCCTATTTTACCTCAATAATCGTTACTACTTTCCTTCTCTTATTTTGTTCAACTTCCCTTTCTCTTACTTTGGAGGCCCTGTTTTATTGGGGGAGAGAGCTGCGGAACTGGCATATGTGCTTTTATCGAAGTCTAGGGAGTATATACTCTGCACCACCGAAGGATGGGTTGCCGGTAATATTTATATTTCTCCCTTGATCTACGATGTTTATGCATTCTCTCTCTCTCTCTCTCTCTCTCTCTCTCTCTCTCTCTCTCTCTCTCTCTCTCTCTCTCTCTCTCTCTCTCTCTCTCTCTCTCTCTCTCTTCTTCAATTTTTATTCCAAGCTTACATGTTCTTCATAGAAGCCACCGATAAATAGTTTTTGCCAATTTTTCTCGATAGTATCCTTTGTTCCAATCAGCTTTTTGTCATCATATTGAATCTCATCTTTCACGGGGTAGAACAAAAGCAAAGAGGTTCTCTCTACTCATTTTTTTCCCCCTTGATTTTGCCTCCATTATGTTTCAAAGTTTCATCTTACAAGTCATGTATTTTAAACTGGAAACTACTAGAGAATAATTTATTTCTGCATTCTAATATATTTTAAGTTGAAGCCAACTAGGCGTTCTCTTTGTTATCTGACGTTCCCACCGTTCTTTTAGTCTCCGTATTGCATCCTGTTTTACGTGCTCTAAACAGAGGCCATATACAAAACTGTGCCCGTCGGGTTCTCTTGCTCTCTTTCTGTCTTCATAGA